>CABHPR010137533.1:7800-40289 GCA_902168415.1 Peromyscus melanophrys | reverse complement strand
CTATGAGTCTGCCAATTAGTATCATCCTCATCCATCTTGTGATCGGCGACACTGAGACGAGTGCCTGCATTCATTAGTGAAGTTGCGTGGCTGAGACAAGTGTTGAGACAGAAATCAATCATTCTCCCTTTCATGAGAGGTGAAATTTCAAGGTTTTAGAGTGCCCATTAGAAAATGTTTTCCCTTACAGAATTGCAATCATCTAGGTGATTAAATATCCATTAACATATTGCTGCTTCACTATCAGATTAAATGTAGCGTGAGTATACACTTATGTATTCAGCCCATCTTCAGTCTGAACCAGGCCTGTTCTCCACCTCGAGAAGGAAGTCATGCAGAGATTAACCGGGAGGCAAGTAGAGCTGCCTTATCCTTTGGCAAGGAGAACTGTGCAGAACCAATTCATTCCCTTGAAATAACTTTTATGCAATCTCCCAAGGGTTAAAGAACCTCAGTTTCCCCATAGTAACATTTTTGATGTGTCTTCTGGGGGAAAATACTGGATTGGGCAGCATAGTTTGGCTGTTGACAGGGAAGACAATGGTGTGCCTAAACCCAACAGTGCAGACAAAATGTGTTAGAAGCTCCTCTAACATTGGAAACACACAGTATTATTCTGGTTCCTGCAGAAGAGAAATCAAGCCCACAAAACATGTGAAACTTACTTATAGAATAATTCCAGTCTCCATGGGCTGCCGGCTGCCCGTGCAATACTTACAAATGCAGATATCCAGGTGTGTCAACTCAGGGAGGTTTTGGTTCTTTCTCATTAAAATGAGATCTCTCATGAATCTTTAAGAACTCTTAAAGCTCCATACAAACCCTAACTATCAGAATACATGTAAGAAACAAGCATGGCTCGCTCAGTGCCTTGCTGCTGTAAACAGGAGTTCCACATGTCTAAATCTACAGGAGGAGAGAAAAGAATTAGGTAAAGATCTGGTCCCAAATGCTACAAAACTGAAAGAAAGAAAGAAAGAGAGAGAGAGAGAGAGAGAGAGAGAGAGAGAGAGAAGGAAGGAAGGAAGGAAGGAAGGAAGGAAGGAAGGAAGGAAGGAAAGAAAGAAAGAAAGAAAGAAAGAAAGAAAGAAAGAAAGAAAGAAAGAAAGAAAGGGAGAGAGAGAGGGAGGGAGGAAGGAAGGAAGGAAGGAAGGAAGGAAAGAAGGAAAGAAAGAAAGAAAGAAAGAAAGAAAGAAAGGGAGAGAGAGAGGGAGGGAGGAAGGAAGGAAGGAAGGAAGGAAGGAAGGAAGGAAGGAAGGAAGGAAGGAAAGAAGGAAAGAAAGAAAGAAAGAAAGAAAGAAAGAAAGAAAGAAAGAAAGAAAGAAAGAAAGAAAGAAAGAAAAAGAAAGAAAGAAAGAAAGAAAGAAAGAAAGAAAGAAAGAAAGAAAGAAAGAAAGAAAGAAAGAAAGAAAGAAAGAAAGAAAGAAAGAAAGAAAGAAAGAAAGTTATTAAATTCTCTTAAGCTTCATTGGCAGTCTTGTTATTCTCTGCCTTAACTTAACAGCATAATCTCCGTTCAGTCACCATAAGCCTTTCAACTGAAACTAAGCAAGTTTACAAGTCAAGGAGTTCCTTACTGGAGGACATTGTGGGTCTGTCACCAGCTAGAGAGTAATAGTGTTATTGGCACTTCTGGTCCTCAGCCTACACACACTCAGCATAGTCTAAGCACCCAGCTTGTGCTGAGTGTGTGGAATCCTGGAGCTGACAGTGGCAGAAGGGAGGGAGAAAGAGCTTTCGTGTAGGGAGATGTGTATGAGCTTCTCCTATTTAAAAAAAAAATCCAGAAGTGATAAAGCAAAACATTAAAGATAAAAGTATCCACCCAAATGGAAAACTCTTGTATTCATTGCTTATTTCAGTTTTAGACTTAATGGAAATATTTAGTGCAAAGTAATTAAACTTTAATACATGTGTAAGTATGTACACATGTATGTATGTGTGTGTGTTATATATACATATATATACATATATACACAGAAACTACAGAGAGAGGACTACAGATTGAATCTCCATTGTAAATAGATTACAGACAGCCCAGACATCCGGTGGATTGCTCCCCAGACTGTAATCTCCTCTATCTGTGCTGAGATTTGAGGCTTATGAAACAGTCTTGCCAAGGCTGGATTTTGCCCCTTGATGAAGTTTCAGCCTATGGAGAGCTTTGGTTCTCTGGAGAAGCAATGACCGGCCCAGGGCACTGGGTTGGGTGTGACAGGTCACTAAGGAGGTTTGGCAGTTTGCACGTCCGCCCTGATGACTCCCCTTGCTTCTGTAGGTGGGAGGCCACCCCGTGGACCGCGTGCTCCTCCTCGTGTGGGGGGGGCATCCAGAGCCGGGCAGTTTCCTGTGTGGAGGAGGACATCCAGGGGCATGTCACTTCAGTGGAAGAGTGGAAATGCATGTACACCCCTAAGATGCCCATCGTGCAGCCCTGCAACATTTTTGACTGCCCTAAATGGCTGGCACAGGAGTGGTCTCCGGTAACTGTGCCCTCTTTCTTTGTTCGTTAGGAGAGTAAGTCCACTCTTAGCTCTCACCATCATGCTCCACTGAGTGCCCTGTACAGTACCATCCTTCTCTACCTGAGGTCTCCAAACCTGTTATCTTAGTTCCTGGAGGACGAACGTCCTATCTGACCAAACATTTGTTAATCTTCCTTCAAGTTACTTCAACTTCGCTTCTTCTCGTCCCAATCGGGTAGCAAATGCCTTCCAAGAATTATTGAGGTTGAATGATCCTCGATCTGTTGAGAGCTGCTTCCATGAGATAGCTCAGTTGATTTCATTTTTTATTATGTTTTTTTGTCTTATGTAAAAGGGGTGTGAATCGTTTAAAAATATAACTATGTACACATTCACTGAGAAGAAACATGATTAAGTGAAAACAGCACAATAGTTAAAAATAGATATGAAGTAGAATTATTGAAACCCAAAATGCTACCAATACTAGCTGTCATTATTGCTACAATTGAGCTTAAAACATTATTCTTAGCTGGGTGTGTGGCACAGGCCTATAACCCTAGCTCCTTGAGAGAGTGATTCAAGAGGAATGCAAGTTTAAGGCCTGTTTGAGCTATATAGGTAAACTCTGCCTCAAAATAAAAAGTAAATTTAAAAAGGAAAAGGCTAGTGATGTGGCTCAATGGTAGAGTACTTGTCTACTATGTCTGAGGCTGCAGGTTCAGGATTAGTTCTTAGTACTGTACAGACACACACACACACACACACACACACACGGGCTTATTCTTGGTTTCCTGCTTACAGGATGTAAAAATGTAAAAAATGTAAAAAAGAGGAATGGGGAAGGAGATAGCAAGATGTGGAAGCAAACTACTGTGTCCTTATCCACAAAAGCAACAACAAACATAACAACAAAAACACCACACTGTGTCTGTCAGGACAGATTCAAAAGCCTGGCATTTCCTGTATCAGACCTGCCCCAGGGCTGGCAGAGTTATCAGAGATGCTCTCTACTTCTGCCCATTGACTCAGCTCCTATGATTTTTTTCCCCCACGTCAATACAATCAGTTGCATTGTCTATGCTGTGTATAAATTAGCTGTGGTAGTAGTTTAACATCTCTTAATATCCTTGTAGGAGTTAGTATTTCTCATATTTTGGACAGATATGTACAAAGTAACTAAATAAGGTTATATGAGCAATTGAACTTGAGCAAACTATAGCTTTGTGTCTCTTTTGTGGTACTCTATTTGAGTCTGTCTTTGCACATAGTACAACTAATTAATCATATCCTAAAAACGTTTAAAGGATGATTTAATTAACTTCACCTCTGAAATCCAAACAGAACCAAGATCAAATAACTGGTAAGAAGTGGCTTAAATCCACCAGAAGGACTCACATACATATACGCATGTGAGACTTCATTCTTTACACAGTATACTGATGTATTATGCCTTGGGTGGGAAGTTAAATAAGTTAATCGGGCTTTGCCTATGAGTCTTCTCTCTCTCTCTCTCTCTCTTTTTCTTGCCATCTCTTCCCAGTGCACAGTGACATGTGGCCAGGGCCTCAGGTACCGTGTGGTCCTCTGCATTGACCACCGAGGAATGCACACAGGAGGCTGCAGTGCGAAAACAAAGCCCCACATAAAAGAAGAATGCATCATACCCACGCCCTGCTACAAACCCAGAGGTAACTGAACAGGGGGCCCTTCACCCTTCCTCCATGATGAGGGACACTCAGGCACCTCAAATCTCCTTGGATTGTTTTCTAATATCCTAAATGTTCTTAGCAATGGTTCTTTATAACACAGACTATATTAAATAGACTTGATTCTCTTTACATCTTCAATTTTTTGTCTTATTTTACAACATTTTTAGTTTTTATGCAAAATAATGGTTTTCATTATGGAATTTTCATTCACATATGTATTATTCATATATATTCATAGAAGTATATATACGTGTGTGTTTATATGTGTATATATCATTGTAACTTGCACTTACCCTACCACAGCACCTCTCTGTCCCTGTCACTAGTCCATTTTCTCTACCAAAATAGTGCCCGTTTTTCAGCATCGTGTGTGTGTGTGTGTGTGTGTGTGTGTGTGTGTGCACGTGCACACTGATTATGAGAGAAAGCATGCATTGTATTAGTTTTTCTGAGTCTGGCCTATTTCACTTAAATGAGTATTGCCAGTTCAAATGATCTTGACTACATCCTTTAGGAAGTAGCACATGTAGAAATCTATGTATATACTTGTCTTCCAACTGTTTGAAAATCATTGCCGAAACATATTGGATTCATCTTCATAAAGACAGACCAGATTGTATATATATTTATATATGTACATATATATGTATGTATATGTAATTTACTATCCACATTTCTTTTAAAAACAAGGAACGAATCCAAATATTTCTACTTTGCTGAGCCTGGCATGTGCTGGGAAGTCACAGACATCAACTGAGAAAGCAGAAAACTGTTACTTCCTATATTGAAAATTAAAGAAATATGAGGCTGAATTCCAGAAGTATAAGTTGACATAAAACTGTGACATATATACGAATTTAATAGATGTCAGAAATGATTTGGTTTTTTTTAATTTAGAAAAAAAATCTACTAAAGCAAGAGGCATTATAATTATACTGGATCTTTCAGATCAATGTGACTATTGATCCCATTTCTCTGACAGTATTGTTGGTGTACCAATGAAACAGGAAAACTCAGAATCACAAACCATTTGGATGTTCAGAACTCTATACAATACAGCATTTTATTTTTAATACCAAAGATGGTTCCCATTTCTCTCTTCATATTGTTTCTTTGAGACATTACATTTCTATGAAAATCAGCCATGAGGTAGTTCTACATTATACTTATTATCTGAATGAGTAGCATTATGAGCTCTTAATAGTCTAAAGGAAAAACAAAAAGACAGACCAGAAATCCCAATTATTCTTAATAATCTCACTCTAAGTTTGCTCTTTTGTAAAATGGGGGAGACACTAGTATGAATATGGGAGATCATGAGAGGGTTACAAGAACTATGGTATAATAGGGTTCTTGACCTGCCCCCTGCCTCACACTGGGTTTCCTCCATACATTACCTTTAAGCAGACTATAATTAATCTCTTCAAGTATCAGATAAAGTTGCCACAAGCACTGGACTCAAGTCAACAGTGTAGCACAAGCCTGCTGTTGGTGCCAAGGTGGACACTTGGTTACACTGGCTGTCATTTAACTGTGGTGGATGGTGGAGTTGTGACATGATGCATGTGCAGGTACCCTGCACCCATGAGGCTGTCATCTTGGCTTTGGCAGCTGCACATTTCTTGCTATGTTTTGTAGTTATAAGCAATGGCTACAAATAGAAGACAAGTAGTGAAAACCCAACTAAAAATAGCCAATTATTTATCAGTTCTATCTTTACCGAGCAGCTTTGGAGGGAAGAAAAATTTGTCTGTAGTTAACTATCAAGAATAAAATCTGGATTTTTCACAGCTAAGCAGTGATCTTGACTCTGTAAACATCGTTAAAATACTACATAACTCCATAGTGCATGCATATGTGGATATATTTCTTTCATCTTTGCAATTATATGTTATAAAATGGTGACAGAACTTCACTGGCTCATACTATAAAGGCAAATATGCCCATAAATGACCTTAATAAATATGTCAGAAATGAGAATCTTGGCAGTGACTTCTATAGGGGCAGTTAGAGCCTCCCTAGTTCTTTTTCTCCTCCACATTTTCCCCAGGAAGCACTTAAGAAGCTTGTTTGAGTTGTTTGCCCAAAGCTAGATGAATAGGTAAAACACATCAAATCATGGTTTATGGACCTTCAGTGGCAGATGTTTCCATTGTTATTGAACCTTGAGGGCAACATTGAACAAGTCAGAACTTTAAAACAATGTTTTACAAATTTCAGCATGGTAATTTATTTGGTTTTGATAATGCAACCTAAGATCACACTCAGCCAAAAGGCAAAACAATTATAAAAATACCACAGTATTATTGACTGGACTTTTTATTTTAAAAGGTGTCAATGGTGCTTTGTTGATTCTCTGTACGATTGTTGTCAGTGGTTCTAACAGGGATTTTCATAATAAAAGGACCTTGCAATTCAACATAGAGAGGAGAAGCATGTGTGTAGACACAAGTATTAAGAAACCTTCTTTTGCCGGGCGTTGGTGGCGCACGCCTTTATTCCCAGCACTCGGGAGGCAGAGGCAGGCGGATCTCTGTGAGTTCGAGGCCAGCCTGGGCTACCAAGTGAGTTCCAGGAAAGGCGCAAAGCTACACAGAGAAACCCTGTCTCGAAAAACAAAAAAAAAAAAGAAACCTTCTTTAAACCCATTGGCCAGTCTTCTTGACACAGCCGTCCTCAGAGACAGCTATTTGCCACAGCAATAATTATTTGCAATTGTCAGCATGACTTCTACACATACAGCAAAACTAGAACTAAGAATGAGGAACTGCCATGAACCCTCAGGTAGCTTCTAACCTCTTCCCTTCCCACTGTACTTATTCTCAGAGAAACTTCCAGTAGAGGCCAAGCTGCCATGGTTCAAGCAAGCCCAGGAGCTAGAGGAAGGAGCTGCTGTGTCTGAAGAGCCTTCGTAAGTTCAGTATGGGGACTCTCCTTTTGAAGGGAATTAGCAGCGGGTCTCACTGCTGTGGCTTTTGTGGATTCTAAGTTATGTGTAACTGGCCTCCCAAGGGGGAGTGAGCCCTTTGGGCTTTCCAGTCAGAGATGGATCTGTTGCCAAGTGTGGGTCAAAACTTTAATTGCATTCAAATGAGATTTCGAACTTTTTCATATTCTTCCTGACTGAATCTAAGTATTTTTCAGTTTTTGCCCTATATAGAGAGAAACAAGTAGGGTTCTTGTCCTCGTCTCCGATTTTTTTTTCCTTTGGCAAGGAGCCAAAGGTGAGAAATTCCAGGCTGATGATATAAAAGAGATTAGATGGGCTGGGGATATAGCTCAGTGGTAGAGCTCTTGCTTCCCTAGCATAAGCAAAGCTTTGGGCTTAATCCCCAGTACAAGGATGGATGGATGGATGGATGGATGGATGGATGGATGGATGGATGGATGGATGGGTGGGTGGGTGGATGGATGGATGGATGGATGGATGGATGGATAAAAAGACAGACAGGCAGATCTGATATGAAAGTCTGGGCACAGCATTCCACTCTCCTTATTCATGAACTTTGTAGTATGGCTATTAACGAATAGTTTGAAGTAAATAAAATATATATAAAGGTAAAAGGCATGTAATAGCTTTACTTCTTCATTGGAAAGATGGTGGTTTTTACCCAGTTACTTATGGTACTATTCAAGTTCCATTTGTAAACTGTGAAATCTAGACCAGTAGGCACAGATTTACCACAGACTTCAGAAAGTAACCCGGAAGAGAGATAAAAGCAGCTTGACTGGTAGAGCCGTATACACTGACTCCACTAGAGATACTAACAGGCATATCTATTGCACTGTTTTTACACAGGGGAATGTACTTTACTGATCCATTCCATATATGATAAAAGTCATTTCACAGTTTGAAGCCTTTCTAGATTACTTTAATGTAGATACTAGGGTCCATATGATTTATGGACATACAAGACATGTGATCCAACCTTCAGGAATTCCCAGTAGAACACATAGGATATCATATACTTTTCAGTTTCAAGCTGAAGTGTAAATTTTACTAGACACAAATGAAGATATTCAAATGAATTTTTTCTCCAATTTATCCTGTTTGGATCTAAATCTGATATAATTTTTTAGGAAGTAAAATTGTGTTCCTGAGTTTCAAGAAATTTCAGTAATCAATGGTCACTTGATTTTCCAGAAGTAAATAAAATAAATAAAAATAAAAAACAAATGGTGCATGTATTATATACCACATTTTACTTAGGAGAACAATTAAATTAAACATAAATTATTTTTTTACCATAAAGATACCACAGTAAAAAAAATTAAAGAAAAGCAACTAAGGGTGGCAAAATTTGGAGAAAAGATGGCAGCTGAAGGTCACAAAACAATCTTTAATCAAATAGATGAAGACATTTCCTCTCCTTCTCTGGCTAGGACCTAGTCTCTAGGCAGGACCTAGTTTGACAGATCTTATTGCTAAGGAGGACATCAGGGTCCTTCATTCTGCATCTACTAAGGTTTTATCTGAGACAGAGAAAAGGGTCACATTGCTGGCTCAGATTACTCCTCAAACTATGTATTGTTTATGTAAACAGTCTGCTCTCCTTATACATTAGATTTTGCCATCTGTTCTGAGGCATATCTGTCTGTAATACTGCATTCTAACTAATGTTAAATAATAGAACAGAGTTAAAACTAAACAAAAGCATGTTGCATCTATTATTATACTTCTTTCTGATTAGTCGATACCACTCCAATGAAACCTGTAAGTGGAATTAAATGCTTATGCAGAAGCATTTCATAGACCATGATCAGGCATATTTTATGGTGTGCATTTTCCACTAATGTTCCAATTAAGATGCATTATGCTTAATTTTCATAAAAAAACCCTAAAGCAGCTAAACACACTTTCAGCCATTGAAATCATAGGCATATAAAATTAAGTCATTAAATTTCACTCTTCATGTAATGGAATTGCCATCTTGGTGTGATTAATCTGAGTTGAAGTAGATTATAATTGGAGTGCCAATTTAATGTAAAGGAAATGTATATAGTTATGTTCAGAACAACAATTACATTAATACCAAAAATGAAATAAATGACAGCTGTAGAATTAGGTAATGACAGCTATATGTTTTCCACATTTTAATACATCTTACATGTTTAATGTGCTGAGCCCTCAGAAAGGTCTTAAGTGTCACATTTTTTAATTGATTTTGAATTTTAAAAACATAATTTTGCATGGTCTTAATTCTTTCTTTTTTCAAAAAACCACATAGACATGCTTCCAAATGTGTATAACAACCATAATTACCCTCCAAAGCACAATGAAAAAATGATATACTGTCAGCAAGCCATTCTTCCCCCACCGAAGAGACTCACATTGGTTAAATTAAACAGTAATGTGTGGAAGCTGCAGCTGTCAGTTCTCAACTGCTGCTCTGAGGCTGGAGGGAACAGAGGTCGAGAGCTGTTATCTCATGTACTAACTGTAGCAGGCTTGGGTGAGTTATACAGGAAAGCAGCAAATATCATTGATTTTCCCATATGGAAAGTGAAAATATTATCAACAGCCTGTCTCGTTAAATAAATACAGGAAAATCACTGTATTTAAGCTGTTAGCATATGGAAATGTCCTTATTGAGTGTCAGATATTTCTAATAACTCCAAAATAAAAGAAAAAATTGCTTAGCACTAGCCAGAAGTATGTTGGAAGGCAATCTCTCTAAGATATATTTAGAAAAAAACTATGCTAAAAGACCAAAAACTGAATTGCCAAGAAATAAGCAAAATATTAAAGAACACAAGAATGTTCTCACATTGTGGTTCCACTAACCTAAACATTGTGTGGATTATATGAATCCAGATATATCTCCAAGAAGCTCTGAAATAAGTATACAGATTGGATCATTTTGTATGATATAGATTCATCATCTATTAAGTTTCATCTGAGGGCTGGAGTTTGCAGCTCAGTGATAGAGATGCTACCCAGTTTGCCCCCACAGCACTTCCAGAAACAAAACACAAATGTTCTGAGATGCCGTTTTGTTCCTCAACAATAGAAGATAGACCTTGGGCAAATGGACTGTGGCAAATGTGTCATCTATGTGTACAGAAGTAGAATTGTGAATTCTCTTATGGGAATCCATACCTCTGTGCTGATTTTGTCCCCTAGACATAGTTTTAACCAGTTATCTTGGCAACAAACAGCAAGAATCTTACTTTATGTGTATGGGTATTTTGTCTATATGTATATCTGTGCATCATGTGTCCATTGTTCTTGGAGGCCAGAAGGGAGTTAGACTCCCTGGACCTGAAGTTACCTATGGTTAGAACCACCATGTGGCAGCTGTGAACCAAACCAGGGTCTTCTGCTAGAGCAGAAAGTGCTCTTGCCTGCTGAGCCTTCTCCCTAGCCCCAAACTTTTTTTTATTTTAAGTACAGGAGAGGTATGAGACTAATTAGCCACAGAGGCCATCAGATGTAAGTCATGCCATGTAAGGCCCCCTGGCATAAGTCATCTGATGTGGATTCTGGGAGCCAAACTTGGATCCTCTGGAAGAGCAGCAAGCCCTCTTAACTGCTGAGCCATCTCCCCAGCTCCAGGATGAATCCTTAAACAAGGAATTTTTCTTTCTCCCATTGAGTAAGACAATGCAAATATGATCCAAACATCAAACTGAAAAGTAAGCAGATTCGGGGCTTTCATGAATGAAACCGCTCACAGACAGTCGTAAAAATAAATACAGTAGAGTAAACTCATCTCCAAGGTTGTCAGCTGAAAAATCAAAAGAAATCTTTGTTCTAAATGGGGCCGCTTGATCACCCCTCTGAGACTGAGGGAACACATAGGAAGAGATTGTAGAAAGATTGTAGGAGCCAGGCGATGGTGAAATACGTAGCAAAAAGCAGTCCTTGGACAAGACATAGCCACTGCACTCGTGAACTCACTGTAGCTATGATTAGCTGTAGGAGACTGAAATATGATTGGGCCAATCAACATTGCATCATAGATGTGGGAGGAACCCACGCAGCCCCACTATTCCTAGAGGAACTATTAGTCATTAACAGTTGTTAGGAGGAGATGTCATCTTCTTCAGCAATATAATCATTGATCAGTGGACCTTGCTTGGGTAAATTACCTCCCACCCCAACTGTCAAAAAAAATAAAACAAAACTCTAAGTTCAGTGGATCTCAAACAGATAGACAGACAGACAGACAGACAGACAGACACACACACACACACACACACACACACACACACACACACACACACCCCACCCCACCCCCCTCCACACACACACACGATAGTAGGAGAAGGGCATGCTGAGCAGAAGGATTTCTTTGGGAAAGGGAAGGGAAAATGAGAAAACAGAATGGTGACTGATATGATAGAAGTTCATTAGATAAATGTATAAGGCTGTAACAAAAATATTTTAAAGAAATCCCATGACATACATGGTTGAAGATAAACATCTGCAGTTAAGATCCTGGGGAGCTGGGTTTTCTGAGGGTGGTAGTGCTACTAACACTAGAAAGTGTAGAAGAGGATTGCCGGGGGAACTTTCCTCTGCTGCTTTTGAACCGGGTTGTTTCATTAGGTTTAACACTAGCAAACCAAGTGGAGTCTATCAGGTTGTTTCCAATGAAATAAAGGAATCACCTTTAAATCATCAGAAGTAACTTTATTTGGTGGTAGTTCAAAACTGCAGTGTAGCTGTTCAATTGGATACTTTGATCAGGTAGAAACTGAAACTGATCCCCCCACCTTGCTTTCAGTCTTTGCTGAGATGTACACATCACCATCTCTACCACTTGACAAGTACAAATTATGACCTCTTTGTCAGCTTAATTTCTTGAAAGAAAAAAAAAATATCTCATACAATGGTGATCTCCAAGACTTTTAAAGAAATGTTGTTTTTCATCTGGCTTGTCTTAAAAAGTCTCATCTGACATGGAACTGGGAGGAAAATGTTCATCTCCTTAACTCCTTCAAGTGGGAACAGACTCCTTAATGTCCTAGAGGGCAGCTTTAGAAGGGAGCTATATTTACAACAAGCAAAATGTGAGCAAGATGCACCAGTACTCTGACTGTCTTCCTAGACGACTTTGGGGTTTCTAAAGCAAAACATCTCA
Organism: Peromyscus melanophrys; assembly: GCA_902168415.1. Classification (NCBI taxonomy): domain Eukaryota; kingdom Metazoa; phylum Chordata; class Mammalia; order Rodentia; family Cricetidae; genus Peromyscus; species Peromyscus melanophrys. The sequence goes on along the minus strand of CABHPR010137533.1, from coordinate 28,028 downwards.
GATAGAGGACACAAGAGAGCACATGAGGGAAGCTCAGTTCTTCCCATGTACATTTCAGTTGCTGGCAGTTTTTCCTGGTTGGTTCAGAGGAAGCAGTGATGTACAATGTCCTTCAGGTTCTAGACAGCAAATACATTAACATTAGTATTAACCAACTATCCCCTCATCAACTAGCTGGCATTACCAGGTGGAGAGCCACATGATACTGACTCGCAAAGGTAAGGTCAGGCAGTCCTTCTGCCTTGATTTTGCATTTTAAAACTCTTGAGTTATCTTAGCAGATTTTCAGTCAACACTTTTGGTTAGTAAGCTATTTGGAAGCTTCATTGTAATAATCAGGCCTTAAATGTATTATCACAAATAATCTTGACATGAGCCTGAGGAAAAGAAAAAGCAGTCAGAAATCAGCAGTGATATCTGGATACCAGATGGCATCAGGTTAACCACAGGACTGATTCAGTAAGAAACTAAAGGAAATTCTTATCTGTGAACTCCATCTGTGTGAACAGAACCTACAGGATTTGGGTCTAAATAGAAGGACCAATGAGAGTCCCCATGATGCTCCTACAGTCCTTAGTTGCCTTGTTTATCTTGTGGGAGACAGCATTTCAATACATTTAGAACTATGCTTCAATATATTTAGTTAATATCTATACCCTATTAAGTTGTTAAGTAATGTAAATTTCTTAGCTTAGTGCTTAAGAATGTGCAGTTTAAGAAAATGGTTAGAAATCTCAGCTGTGTGGCATGAATTCTTGTATTTCCCCAAAAAATATATAGTGAATCAAACATTAGTGAAGGGTTTAGACAGCAATGGTTTTTATATTTGCAATACAAGGTACCTGCGTTTTGTTCTCTTTATGAGTCTCAGGCTATGGAAAATAGCAAGGAAGTTTTTTTTTTTTTTATCTTTTTTGATGCAAGCCTTAATCTTTAGTGGCTGAGCCATCTCCCATATCAGGAATACCTTCTCTATGCATAGAAATAGATGCTTTAAGCACCAGGAGTCATTTCATGTAAGAGCAAGTAGTATACTGTGGAATACAAGTCAACAAAAAGGATGCTGGTGCAGTAGCAGGTTGGGCATCAGAAGCGTGATTGGTGTGCAGTGAGCCGATGTCTTGAACTAAGTAGACAGTTGTTGTCTTCTCGAGTCTTACCCTCTCTCATTTCCAGCTCCTCCCTTCCTGACCCCATCCCCATCTACTGAAATTATCCCTACCCTGCATATTTCCTGCAGTAGCAGATGCTGAGGCACAATTCTACATTTCACAATAGATAACTTTGGAAGAACACAGCATCTACTCACTGTTCATGCCTCCAACAGCAGGAGCTAAAACTCTCCAGTGAGTCACCTGCTCAGTACAGTGACTTTGTGGTAGATACAGATACTGCAAAAGTTACTTCGTAGTGTTTTACTCTCAAGAGGTTTACTCTCAAGAAACCTCAGGGTTGGAGCTGGAGAGGTAGCTCAATGGTTAAGAGCCCTGGCTGCTCTTCCAAAGGACCTGGGTTTAATTCCCAGCTCCCACATGGCAGCTCACAACTGTCTGTAGCTCTAGTTCCAGGGAATCCCATGATGTCTGTTGGCTTCAGCAGGCACCAGGCATACATGTGGTACACAGATGTACGTGCAGTCAAAACACCCATACACATAAGAAATAATAGTAAATGTTTTAAAAGAAAGAAACCTCTGGGTATTCTTGTCACAGAAGCAATAGGGCTGTGATTCAAATTTTAATATTTGCTGTGTATCCACAAATTAAACAGATGAGCTCTATATGAATTAAGAAATATCACTGGGGGCTCAGTGATTAAAAGCACTTGTTGTTCTCCCAGAGGAGTTAGATGTAATTCCCAGGACTCATGTAGGAGCTCACAACTGTGTAAAACTCCAGTTATCATCTGATGCTCTTTTCTGACCTCTGGGGCCACTAGGCACACATGGGGTACACACACATACATGCAAGCAAAACTCTTACACACATAAAAAATAAAATAAATAAATCAAAAGAGAAATGTTCTTTGATGTTTTGGTATGATTGACATTAGAACCCCAGTTCTGTACTATCTAGGTTAGAATTATATCTACCTCTGGGCTAAGCTATCAGAATAGTTAAGCTAATATGTCACAGCACAGAAATGATAAAAAAAAGATGAAATTAATATATATACTATGAGGGTTGGAGGGACATGTTGATCTGAACCAACAGTTGGCAGCTTATGATAGAGTTTATTTGAATCTGGCATTGCTGTCAAAATTATTACTTAGGAAAAGGTGACTAGGCTTTCCATGGCATATGATCACACGTTTCTGTCACTGTTTATTCCTCACTGAGGCAAACCTGTATGTTGAAACCAAACTAAAAAGCCTATGGTTTCCTAAAGTCACTTTTTTTCCCCTCAAATACATCCAGCTGCCACCTATGAGTTGGTGAGGAGTGGGGCTCTGTATTTATATGTCCTAACATGGATTTAGCCCTGCTAGGATCAAGGTTTAAATGCCATCTATCTGCTGCACAATGGTCAAGTGTGGGCCCCAACTTGGGTCTCTATTAGCAACAATGGACCTGGACAAATCACGGAACCCATAAACCTCCATTTCTTCATTTGTAAACTGAACACTGTGGTCTCTACAGCATAGAGATTATGAGAATTAACATATGTAAAGTAGCTAGTGCAGGCCATATTGAATATATTACCTGTTGCCATAACTAAACCTTTCCTCGAACCATTGATTTTCCTAGAGAACCTTCAAGGGAGTTAAAATCTATTAGTAATCACCCAATATAAATAAGATTTCATCTGAAACTCAGCTTGCAGTTCCCACATCACCCCATCTTACTGCCTGTCCCCCTCTCCTCTATACTTCAGAAGTTCCTTGAAGACTCATGTGTACCATACTTTTATCTCAGTCCAGAGTTTATCCTAACATACAAAGGATAGGGTGTTTTGTTTGTTTTAATTAAAAAGAAATGCATGGAAAATTATAAAAATGAATAAGGAAGGTTCAGAGACTGCTTCTGTGGAAAAGCAGCCTTCTCCTACTCTTGAGTTAATACACACGATCCCCACTGATTGCTCCCAGCATGTACAGAGACAGCAAAATCAATAATAAAGTCAAAAGCACAGACAGAGCCATTTTTATGTGGTCAGTAAAGACCTTCATTGCAATCCAAGAAGTCCTTTATTCATCATCTCCTCCACCATCACCAATGTTGCTCACTCTGTAGCTGTCTTCAGAAAGTTAACTCTGAGCTCTTGCTCAGCTGAGCCCTAGAGAGTGACAAAGACAAATTAATGGGGTCTTCGTGTGCCAAAATAAAGCATGGACCCTGTCACCACCAATATATGTTAAGTCCATTAAGGTCATTTTTAATGAACTGAACTTTTCATTGGAAAGCTCTGCCAAACTTGTTGAATTAAAGGAAAGAAAGCTTTACAGAAATGCCAGATAAACTCATTTCACTCCCCTGGAAGAAGAAACGGTTCACACACACAGTATTCTGAGTTTACAGTGCTTCAGATTTTTATCAAAGTCAGGGCTAAGTGGTGTGGATTTAAATTTTCATTGTGGTGTTAAGCTGAGCACCTCCGATGCACTGATAGCTGTATGGCGTCTTTAGTCCCTTTGGGATACAGCCTTTTAAATAGTCAGAGGGTCTTCCGGAAGAGCAAGCCTGCAAGTCATGCTCTGTTCACACACAGCAGAAGAGCACAGAAAGGCGGTCTAAAGCAATGTCACATCCTCCTCTGTCATCCCTGAAGACAGTAATTCGACTCTGCTCCTATCCACTATTTGCAGCTAACAGCGTATCACTTAACCCCACAAACGCTTTGTATGTGCTGAGTTTTTTAAAGTAAATTTTGACAAGATAAAGGCTCTCCATGAATCCCTGTAACCTCAGATGAGACCCAGAATGCTCCAAGGCCTTCTCTACTGGGGGGATAGACAGCAGTAAGATAAAGCAATGTTTGGCCAGAGAGTCATGTATAAATTACAAGGTCAGCATCTGTCTCAGAATCCTTTCTTCTATAAAACAGCATTTTCAGTGAGGTTTGGGGGAAGGGTGGTTGTCACAGAGTTTAAACATGCAGCAAGCTATTTGGCTACCCAACAAGCCATCAATATGAACAGAACTCTGTAGTTACAAAAAAAATAGGTAACTATCATCAGAAAAATGAAACGCTGGGCTGTGGGCACCAGCTCTCACGCCATTAATGCCAGCACGTGGGAGGCTGAGGCAGGAAACTGCCACAAGTTTGAAGCCAGTCTTGACTACATAGTGTGTTTTAAGTCACCCTGGGTTACAGTGTAAGACCCTGACTCAAGCAAAGAAAAGGAAGGAAGGTCGGGGGAGGCAGGAGGGAAAGGGACAGAGAGAAAGGAAGAGAGGGGGAGGGAGGGTCGATAGCTCAGTAATAAAGTGTTTGCCGTGAAAGCATCATTTGCTGCCCAGAACCTACATTAAAACGCCGGGCATAGTGGCACAAGGTTGTAATCCAAGCGTCAGAGAGACAGAGACGGGGTTCCAGGGCTCACTGGCCAGCCAGGCTAGCCTAATTGGTGAGTTCATGCCGTAAATGACACTGCCTCAAAAGTCCAAGGCGAGGCGAGGCACGGTGACACACGCCTTTAATCCCAGCACTCTGGAGGCAGAGGCAGGAGGATCTCTGGGAGTTTGAGCCCAGTCTGGTGGATAGTAAGTTCCAGGATAGCCAGAACTACATAGAGATCCTGTCAAAAAAAAAAAGTAGGTGGATGACACATGAAGAATGACACCTGGGGTTGACATCTTTCAAGTACACACACACACACACACACACACACACACACACACACACACACATACACACACACACACACACACAAGCGAGCACACACACACACAAAGTAGGAAAGAAGGAAGGGTGGAAAGAAGAGAGGAAGGGGGAGAGAGAGAGGAATGGAGAAAAGAAGGGAGGGAAGGAGGAAAGGAGGGAAGGAAGGCCTAGGATAACTGAGAAAATTAATCTAAGCTGAGACAAAGGAGAAGGCCACCAGGAAAGTGTCCACAGATGTCTGACTCTTGAATCAGAAAGAACTACATGCATTCATAGAAATGAAAGCAGACATGTGGCTAGCAAGAAAGTGGAGATGAAGGTCGAGGATGACATAATGCACCCATAGGAAGATTTCTTCTTTAAGCACCATGTCAGATTATTGAAAGGATGACTCATGGTGGCAGCAGAGACAGAAGACAGACGTGGCTGCTGTGGTCTTCAAGAAAAGACACAGCCTTAGCTTCTGTCACCATGGTTTACATGGCATGCCATAGGCAATCCATTGAGGGGCTGGGCATGGTAGAAGATCAGTCAGCCAGGGACTGAATACTGACTCTGTTATTTATTCAATATTGTGACTCTGGTGATCTCTGTACCTCAATCTAGAAATTGGAATGAAGGTAGCACTGTGAAAATATAATTTTCAAAAATATCACAAATCATATGCAAACACAAAGTGAATATATGGAATGAATTTTTTAATTCATGAATTATTCAGGAAGCTCATTAAGATGCTGAAACCAATTCAAATAAAGAGTTGGGCCTAAAGAGGTTCATGTTTTCCAGAAGACAAAATCATTTACACCAACAGGAAACATTTGCATAATTATGGACAGGAAACATCTGTGTCATCACCAGCCCTTTACAAGGAAATTTCTATCTCTATGGAGTTAGAAATATCTAGACAAAGATATTTCAAGTCTCAGTCTCTCATAGAGTTAGACCACCCCTAGTCAAGTCACTGAATAATGCCAGCTCTTCATTGAAAAGACACTGGTAATCCCTTTTACCCATTTTACAGTATATCCAACAGGGCCCATCTCCCAGTGGTTTGATGAGTCATGTACATGAAATACATATGGCAATAAGTATAACTGTTAGCTAATATTATTTAATGGTTGGTGCTGACAGTGCAAATGGAAAAAAAGTTAATGAGGGTAAAATAGTTTTTCAGGGGATAATGGATAGAACTGACCTGTCAGTTAGAATTAAGAATTAAAGGAAATTGAGGAGTCAAGATTAACTTGTGAATTTTTCTAACCAGTGGCTAGTAGAAACACCTGCTGGGATAGAGAAGACTGGAAGTTGAATATATTACTGAGGGGTAAATGTAGCTAGAGTTTTTCTGCCTGGCCCACAGTCAGGACAAATCTCTGTCACCTGCCAGTCCTGCACCGCTCAGACTCAACCAAGTAAACACAGAGACTTATATTGCTTACAAACTGTATGGCCATGGCAGGCTTCTTGCTAACTGTCCTTATATCTTATATTAATCCATTTCTATAAATCTATACCTTGCCATGTGACTCGTGGCTTACCGGCGTCTTCACATGCTGCTTGTCATGGTGGCAGCTGGCAGTGTCTCTCACTCAGCTTCCTGTTTTCTTAATTCTCCTCTCTGTTAGTCCCGCCTATACTTCCTGCCTGGCCATTGGCCAATCAGTGTTTTATTTATTGACCAATCAGAGCATTTGACATACAGACCATCCCACAGCAGGTAAATCATGAATTCCATTTGGGGGGCCTGAGAAGATGGCTCAGTGGATAAGAGCACTTGCTCTTCAAACATGAGGACCTGAGTTCGAATGCCCAGCACCTCAGTGAAAAGGTGGGCATGGCTGCCAAGGCCCATAATCCCATCACTTGGGGACAGAGACAAGTGGATCTTAAGAGCTCATGGTCAGCCAAGCCAAAATGACAAGCTTCTGGTTCAATGAGAGATCTCATCTCATGGCAATAAGGTGGAGAGCAATAGAAGATAGCCAATGCCCTGCTCTTACCTCTTCATGGACATGTACCAACAAGAACACCCACACAGTCATATGCATATACCATACATTCACCCACATCCACTCTCACACCATACACACAGATTGCATACCACACACATTACACACCACATACATACACACACAAACACATACATATACACACATACATATACATAACATATACATAACATATACATAACAACTGATTTGTAAAATTCTTTAAAGCACTGTGCAAATCAGTGCTTGATATAGAAGGACAATGCACATTTTTTACATTGATTTCTCTAGTTGGGTCAGAATAAGATGGGTCAACAGGTGTGAGTGTGCCCTGGCATGTGTGTGGAGGTCAGAGGACAACTTGCAGGAGTTGGTTTTTCTCCTACTACCATGTAGGTTGCTGGGACTGAACTCAGGTCACAAGCAGCTTTACCCACTGAGCCATCTCTCCAGCCCTATGTTTTGTTGTTTTTTTTTTTTTTTGGTTTTTTAGTAAGATTAATATTAATTTATTTATTTTAATTAAATAAATTAATATTTTTTCTTTGAAAAGAGAAAGTCCTAAGATTAAATACTTAAAAATGTCCTGTCCATGGTAATTGAAATTAGGAATCATTAACAAATATATTAGAAGCTGCAAACCTGGGCTCTGAGGCATAGCCATCCTTAGGGTTTGGGGACAGAAGGACCTAGGAAAGGTGACTGAGAAGGTGGTAACCAGAGAAGCAAACCAAGCTTGGTGTCATTTAACTCAAGACAGTGCTTTAAGAAGGAAGCTGTCTTAGTTTCTTTACCTATTGCTGTGACAAAATGCTCTCACAAAGTGCCCTGGGGAAAGGGTTTATCTCAGCTCACAGTTCAGTGGCTCCTCCTATGAGATTTCCTCCTGGTGAAGTCTTTGAAAAGACAATGCCTCTTTAATGCACTCACATCCTCTTTTACTTCAAGCCCTAAGCAGTTTCTGCAAGAAAGCCATTGAAAGCTTCTTGCAGAGGCCAGATACCTGTCAAAGATGCCCAAATGAATTTCATCACTAGCCTCTAAAGGACAGCTCTCCCACGTTGCCCTGTGCATTTGGGATCTGGGTCCTTTCTTCAGAACAGTATGGGTGCACAGGACTAGACAGAGGTAGCTACTGACTGTCTTCCCCTCTCTTTTGAAATAGTTATATTGTTGGCTCTACCAAAGTTTCATTTGTTTAAGTTCTAGGATCCATCATTCTGTTCTCAGTTTTACTGAGACACGCTGTAGTATTCATGATGCTCACTCACCTACAGGCATGATGTGCAAGGATTTGGGGAAGCTACAAGAAGAATGTGCTGTCTGGGGCTCTGTGGAGGGGTGCCCTGGGAATCACTTTGCCTGGAGACTTCAATATGAGCTGCATCACTAACAAAGGTTATTTGCAGCTCCAGAGACTAGGAATTGGCAGTGCTGGAGAACCACTGCCATAATTCCATTCAGACCTGGTGTCCTTAGCCAGAGACAGCATGTTTAAATGAGATTCTCATGTATTTGGGATGACAGGTTCTGAGGAAATGTAGAACGGCGTCTTGAGTAACTATTGTCCACAAACTTTAATTCTTTTCAGTAATCCTTTTTAAACTTGTTAAGTTTTTTTTTTATTCTTTGACAGTTTCATGCCAATATATAATAAATTTTAGTCCTTCTCACCCCCTCTTACCTTGTCTCTTCCCCACTCCTCTCACTGAAACCCTTCTTAGCAGCATAGACCTATTGTCACCCTATTTTTGACAAAAATGCCCAAAATACACTTTGGAGATCATTTTTAAAGTTCCCATAAAACTTTAGATTATGCAAATAATTTGAAAATTCCTAAGATGATTCAGCTGAAGAGTTGTCTTCCCTTTGTATCATTTCCTTCGTAGTTTTTTTAATCTGTTCATTTTGTAAAGCTTTTAAAAAAAAACAAACCCCTTTTCAACCTCATGTAGAGAGATTAAGGAGTGTTATGTCAGTTTTCTTGATGTCATGCAGAGGTGAGACTCGGAGAACAGAAACATGGAGCAGGAAGGCTGCTCCGCTGCACCTCCGGTTTCCACCCAGTTGCAGCCTTTCTTTCAAGCATTGGCATTTTTCTCCAGATGCACAAACACCCAGCTTACATTGAAGTAACTGTATCCAGTCCAAAAGCTTTTACTCTGTTACTATCTCAAGGATTATCCAGGAGCAAAAGAACCAATTTACCAAACATAAACAGAATAAGAAAAAGAAAGCTTGGGTTAAACATCGGATAAGGCTTCCTAGAATAGCACATCATTAACAATCAAGTCTGTGGTGTTTGCCCCCAGGGACATACTTATGAAAAGGCTTTCCTGGTTAATTCGGGGTAGACTTACTTATATTTTATTTTTCCAACATAAATGTTTTATAGATACATCTATGATTACTATTAAGAGATAATAATGTTTGGGAACTGGAGAGATGGCTCAGAAGGTAAAAATACTGGCTGATCTTAAAAAGGACACAGATTTGGTTCCCACCTAAGCACCTATGTGGCAGCTCACAGCCACCTATAACTCTAGTTCCGTGGAATCTGACACCCTCTTCTGGCCTCCACAGACACCAGGAATGTACATGGTGCACATATATACATTGAAACAAACATTTATTCACACAAAATAAAAAAGAATGTTCTTTTTAAAAAGTTAAAAGTTTTTTATTTTAAAAGTTAAAAGTTTTTTAAAGAAATTTCATTATTTTGATGCAAATATAAAGTGAACATTTGTCAAAATTTGCATTTACAGTATTCTCTTTTATCTATAGGGATACACTCCAAGATCCTTATGCATGACCATAAATACAAATAGTATTGAATTCTGTAGATACTATATTTTGCTACTAGTGTATACTCATGATAAGGTTGAATTTATGAATTATGCACAGTGAGATTAACAATAACAACAAAATTAAGTAACTAGAATAGTATACTTTTTAAAAAGTAATTTAAAGCTGTGCATTATTTATCTAGGTTTGCACCTAATATTTTTGGAACATGGTTGATCATAGCTAATTGAAACCGTGGAAAATGAATTCTTGAATGAGGCTTCTGTAGCTCATTACTTGGGAACTCAATTAATGAGGGAGCCAGTAATGGATTGCATCCATTTCAAAGGAATTTAGAAGAGCCATGCATATTTAAGTAAATATGAATAAAAGGAATTTGCAAATAGATGCAAAAATCAGTGTGTACATTGGACAGTGAAGCACTAGATTCCACTAGATAATTGATCGACCTGTTTAAAGGAAAATCACTTCCATTATCAGTTTTCTGCAGCTGATAGAGTGGTACAGTAACTCAAAGTCAACAAAAGGCTAAGATAATCAGGAAAGATGTGTGTGACGGGTGTTCTTTTTCCTCTGTGGTTCATTTTAAAGCACTTCATTATTTCCCCCCAAGTGCTCCACTTTATCCCTGCCTCTCTTCTTGCTATGCTGCCATACCACAAATTCCTTACGTAAAAATGTACCGGCAAGAAGAGAAAGCCACAACCCATAGACTCACAGCTACACAATGAACTAAAACTGAAAACTACCAAAAGTAAATGTTTGTAAGGTGATTCCTTGAAACTTCCAATATGAATTTTGAAACTAGGACTTAAGACTAATAACACCATCAAAATAGCATTTCTGCAGGACTGGAGAGATGATCTTGCAGAGGATCCTGATTCAGTTCCCAGTACCCACACAGTGGCTAACAACAGCCTGTAACTCCAGTTCCAGGGATAAAATGCCTGTACAAGTACTAGGCACAAACCTGGTGCACAAACATATATGTAAGCAAATACTTACATAAAAATACATCTTTTTAAAAATGGCACACCTATCAAGTTATTCTTCCATTGACTACTCCTGATGCATTTTTAATTTTTATTACTGTGTGTGCATATATGGGTTCACAAGTGTGTGTGTGTGTGTGTGTATGTGCATGCACACGTGCTTGTGTTTATGCACATGTATAGATCAGAGGATGCACATGTATAGATCAGAGGATAGTTTTTGAGAGTTGGTCCCTTCCTCGCTCCATGGATTATGGGAATCAAACTCATGTCCTCAGGCTGAACCAGTCTTGCTCAGCAAGCACTTTTACTTCTAAGCCATTTGCTGGCCCTAATAATAATGATTTTTAAAACAGGATTGTATATATGAGAGAGGTGGGAAAGGGGGGATGAGGGAGAAGAAAGGAAAGAGGAAGGAGAGGGGGGAGGGGGAGAGTGCAAAGTAATAGAGGAAAAGGAAAGTTAAATATGTCAGTTTCAGAGCATACTCATAAAACTCCAGCCTCGCTTTGGCTCGTGTCTGTAGTGATATATGGCTAATCAATCAAGAGTATATTGTTTTCGTTTACCAGTTTATTGATAAAATGGTTGTTTTTACTGCTTCAGGGTATGCCCCTAACTTCATAATAGTTGGTAATAAACTAAACCACTTAGGGATCTTACAAGTGAGTGTGATTATCACTGCTTTCTGTGTCATGAAAGGGACTCTAGTAACAAGTCTAAATCAGAAGCTCTTTGTTAGTGAAATGAACAATTAAGCTTGCAATGCAAGGCCAGACCAAAGCCCATCCCATTCATTTACCAAGTGGGATGTGTGTGTGTGTGTGTGTGTGTGTGTGTGTGAGAGAGAGAGAGAGAGAGAGAGAGAGAGAGAGAGAGAGAGAGAGAGATCTTGGAAATGGGAAAACTGTATATGAGGATCATGTCCCCAGTTCTGAAGTTCACAACTGTCTTTTGAAGACGTCTCTGGAACAACCATTCTTTATCGTTCATCTTGCAGTGCTGCCTTAACACAAAAACCTTTTGAAATGCCCAAGTTAAACCTCGAGAAGAACGTGGAACTATTAATGTAGTGATCCACTATAGAGATTCTTGCTCAGCAAAGGATACTCGGGATGAGACTTCTAAACATCGCACTTTATCCTCCTCACTTGCTGCCCTCTCTATGGTCTTGCTTCCTCCTGCCTTTGGCCAGAAAACTCAAGGCAGTAAATGCACAGCTAGAAGATGTAGGGATGAGGAGAAATGCTTCAGAAGAAACACAGTCACTCATGAACCATTTATACAATCAGACAGTTTTCCTTGAAATATGATCTCCTGACTTCAACAAGAGGGGAATGTGTTACATCATATGGTGTGTGTAGTAGAGAAATTAAAATGGCTTCCAAGAGACAGCACCATTTCAAACTCCAGTTGTTTTTAATTGATCTGAACCTGATGAGGTCCTGAGGATAGCAGGCTGGGAGCTACATCAGTGAAGCTGTATTGCATTTGATAGGACTCTCATTTGGGGTAAAGCAGATGTTTACCCTTTCTCTATGATGAGGAGGGTATTTTATTACTATTAACTCTACCATCCATATAGTCAAAAACTCTCACACAGATATTTTTGTGTGCATATTTACAACCCTACTTTAAAAAAAGAACTCTCACTACTGTGGGTTCATTGAGCTTCTATATATTTGGGGATACTATTATTCAGATTCTACAAAGACACTAAATGTAAAGTCATTCATCTTATAGACAAACAGAGCTGAGGACACAGTGTGTGTGTCATGTGTATTCTAGGACACATTTTAAAAATAAACATAGACAAATAAAGCTGGCTACTGTGTGTGTGTGTGTGTGTGTGTGTGTGTGTGTGTGTGTGTGTGTATACTATATATACATATATATGTATATCACATATATATGAGAGAAAGAGAGAGAGGGGGGATACCTAGACCTAAAATAAGTTTGGGAACTGTCTACTAATGTCAGAATGTTTGGCCTCTCTAGCAGACATTCTGAGACATTCTGTTCTTATAACAGGGGTTGGAATATTATAGCCCACAGGCCAGATCCAGACCCTTCATCATCCCAACCCCCACTCTACACTTACTTGGTTTTTGCAACTCAAGTTTTGTTGGAACATAGCCCCTCTGATCTACTTACTGATTTCTTCCAACAATGGCAGACTTGCCACAGAGACTACGCAACATGCAAAACTCTAACCTAGCTCTTTACAGAAAAGGCTTTCTGACTCTTTTCCAGTCACAGAAGTAGTCTTTTTTTTTTTTTTTTTTTGGTTTTTCGAGACAGGGTTTCTCTGTGTAGCTTTGCGCCTTTCCTGGAACTCACTTGGTAGCCCAGGCTGGCCTCGAACTCACAGAGATCCGCCTGGCTCTGCCTCCCGAGTGCTGGGATTAAAGGCGTGCGCCACCACCGCCCGGCCCAGAAGTAGTCTTTTATAGGTAGTACGAGAATAAGCCTTACTGAGTAGGAAAAATCCATAGGACGCAGTTGGAGTTCCTGCTAACTTACTCTAGAACAGAAGTTCTCAACCTATGGGTCAAGACCCCTTTGGAGGTTCAATGACCCTTTCACAGGGGTCACCTAAGACCATTGGAAAACACAAATATTTATATTACCATTCATATCAGTAGAGAAATTAAAGTTATGAAGTAGCAACAAAAATAATTTTATGGTTGGAGGTCACCACCACATGAGGAACTGTATTAAAGAGTCATGGCATTAGGAAGGTTGAGAATCACTAATTTAGAACAAAGTAGGGTACTACATTTTCAAGATGCATTACCCATTACTGTGCTGACAGGTCATCAGTTGCTTTCTTAGACACAAAGTGACTAACTGTGCCTTTCCCTTTACACACACACCTGTGTTGTAAAACCCAGGGCTGTGTATTTGTCATGATTCCTATTCCAGGAGCCAAGCAGGTGTGTGTGAATGTGCAATAAGAGAATTAAAAGGATTTTGATAATAGATTTTGGTTTTCTATTTCAAAAGCATTCATACAGGTGCCATTATTTAAAGGAGGAAGATATTTATATCTTTTGGGAATACTATTTGCCCCTATGTCTCTATGCCAGAAAATAAACAAGCCAAATATGATATTGGGGTGAAAATTTCTTGGGGATCATCCTGAGTAGCCAACCATTTGATGGTGGTCTAGTGACCTGTGTACTCTCCCGGTCCAAGATAACTAGTGTGAGGCACTTTTGGAAGGGTCCTTTACCATGCCTCCAAACAGTGTGTGTGCTTTGGGCAAGGATACTCCTCCCGGGCAGACTGATCACTTCCACCCCACGGAAGGCCAACCTCAGACTCAGGAAGATCTTTGTAGTGTCAACAATGGGTTGGTTTGCTGTTAGAAGTTCAGTTTCCCTGAACTAGCCATGAACTGTTTTAAGGCCGTAATTTTCTTATCAGTTCATTTTTTGCCAAAATCATGGTTGAGAAGCATAGTTTGCTACCTCGTCAGCATGCCTCCCTGTGAGAAAACAGGATTGTGGGGGTGGGGAGGAGGTAATTATCTCAAAGTTCTTTCTGCAAAATTATTATACTAACTTCTCAGAAAATGTTAATGGCTCCCTCTGGGCTTTTTCCCCTAGGACCTCTCAAGGCCACTGAAGTTATGGCCATGGGTGATTAATGAAGAGCAAAAGCTTTTTGGGAATATGGATATTTTCATACAACTCTAAAGAAAATCAAGAGCAAACAACAAGTTCTTACTCATGTAGCTTCTTTCCAAGGGTGGGGGTGGAGGACGTGGAACAAGCCTGTATGACTGCAGAATCTCTTGTTTACTGTAACATGCCTGTGGCTTTCAATTTGAGCGTGGCTTTCTATGCGATATAAAAAGACATGGAGTTCAGACTGATTCAAAGAATGTGTGAGGAACAAGGCAGCGCCATTCTTGGAAACTTTTTTTTTTAAATCCCTCTTTGTGCATAAAAATAAAATCCTGGGAAGCACACTGAACGTGAGCAAGGAAAGTTACAGATAAGAGTTCCAAACTAAGAGAAAACTCTTCCTTAAACTCTTCCAAGGGCTTATTTTGTTATCGTTTTTTAGTATCGGTATTAGCCTGGTGTAAGAAGAGCCAGCATCCTGCAAGAGGCACAAGTGCTGGGATTTAGAGCGAGGAGGAGACCCACCAGTGTCCTGCTGCCACTAGGGCTGCAGACCAGTGAGCAAGCAGGTGGTCTGTGGCTGGAATGTCTTGCAGCTGGGAGTTCACATGACACGCTCGAAACACACACTCCAGTGAGCTCATGAACTAGAGTGAAGCTGCCAGCCCAGGACTGGGTGGAGGATCCCGAGCACATCCTAGAACAGCTCTGGGAGCGGAGGCAGGTGCGATGCAGCCCTTCACAGCACCCACGGCCTCCAGCCTGGGGCTTCTCATTCTATCGTCTTGTTTGCTTACCAACTGCAGGTTCATTCCAGAGGCCTGGTCAGCTTGTACTGTCACCTGTGGTGTGGGGACCCAGATGCGAGTAGTAAGATGCCAGGTGCTCCTGTCTTTCTCTCAGTCTGTGGCTGACCTGCCTGTGGATGAATGTGAAGGGCCCAAGCCGGCATCGCAGCGCGCCTGTTATGCGGGACCATGCAACGGGGAAATTCCGGAGTTTCACCCAGATAATGCAGACGGACTCTTGGGTGACCTGCAGGACCTGGACGAGCTGTATGACTGGGAATATGAGGGCTTCACCAAGTGCTCTGAGTCATGTGGAGGAGGTAAGGAGGGGAGCCCGTATCAGAGTCTACCATCTTCCCAGACTTCTTCTGTCCCTGCGAGCAACTGTATCAGATGACTGTCCTATTCCAAGAATGATAAGTGAAGAAAGGAGAGGCAGCCATTCTAAATGTAAAACATCCTGAATGAAACCCTAATGGATTTCTTTTTGCCCCGAGCGGCTGGCTCTCACAGTCAGCTGTGAGCGGCCAGCACCACTGATGCTTTGGCTTGCAGCTGCCATTCCAAGGTTTTGTTCTCAACAGTCAGTCTTACTTGTCTGAGCCTTTCCTCGGTGCGTTTGGGGTGAAAGGAAACCCCACAGCAGCACATTCTACTGTTCTCGGGAACACAATAGAGTCCCTGAAATTTATTCAGCCTGTTTTCCAAGTGAAGCAGGGTGTATAAAGACCATGAACACCATGCCTAACAGGAGCTGGAGTAACAAGAGAGCAGTGACCAAAGGCAGACCCTGCTCTGTTCTGTAGGAGGAGCCCAGGATGCAGGAAAGTGGTGGGACTTGTTCCATCTCTCACAGCTAGTAATGACAGCACTGGGCCCAGGCCAAGGCTTCTGTTTTCTGTCCTCACTCAGTCTTTCCATCATATTATACCTTTTCTAGGCTCATGCCGAATCCCTGAAGCATTCTCACTGTGAATATTATTTAATGTCAAATGTTTACATATATTTTCACCTGGTTCTCTTGGGCATATTCCATGTTGATCTAGAAATAACTTCAGTAATGTTTGCATTCATGTATTAATGATGACCAATAACTGCACATATTTATGGAGTAGTGCACGATTGGGTGTATATGTTGAAGAAAAATTAAAACCAAGCTAATTAATCCCTTCAGTGATTCTTGAGGGAGCCATGGAAGTATATGTGGTTGCATTAATCTGTATGGGTATATATAGAGAAACCAGGATGTGATGTCAAGGGTCTTCCTGAATTACTTCTGCAGACCGTCTTTTTCAGAATAAGGAGCATGCTGTTTCAGCTACACTGGCTGGCAACAAGTCCCTAGGACCCACTTGTGTCTGCACCCCCAGTGCTGGGATTACAGGCGCATGCTGCCATGCTCAGCATTGTAGTGAGTGCTAATGATCTGAACTTGGATGCTCATGCTGACACAGAAAACTCTTTACACACTGATTTGTCTGCCCTGCCCCTGTCCGTGAGTCTTTATTTAGAATGTTATGAAAAGGAATGTGCTAGGAAAATCAATTAACTCTTCAAGATTATGATATGCCTTGCCACTATGGACAAATACATTAGGCTGATATTGCCACTATTGTCTACATCAGTCCCAAGAGAGATTTTTGACAGGTGACAGATTACAGACTGATTTCCCACCAAAGCCTTAAAGAGTGTGCTGAGATTCCACATGCCCGATTTTACTTAACCAGTGAGGGAAAAAAAGTAGTCAAATAGTTTCCCAAAACTGTTTTCTAAACCATGACATTTGGAAACTCTTTTAAAAGCATCTTTTGTTCTGGTTGAGAATGTAAGAATAAATGTGCCCACATTGTCCATTCACATGGAGTTGAAAGGGAGTGAATACTACCAGCGAAGAATGTACTTTTCTCTAGCAGTTCTTTTTAAACATTTAATAGTTCTGACCTCAAGGTTCTTGTTTGTTTGCACATCTTCCAGTTTCAAGCCCTGGAATTGTTGGAGTGTTTTAATGGAGAGCCCTGGTATTTTAAAATCGAAGTTCTTCCAAATGGCTCCAGGAGACAGTTTCTTGGAACTCAGCTAATGCACTGTATTCACATGGTGTGGTTCTCTCACCCTGAGGATGTCCTTTCATTCATGCCTCAAGAGAGAGACGTGTTAAATCAACTTTGCTGCTCTCTGAACCCCTATAGGACCCAAGAAGTCAGGGGAAAGGCTGGATGTAGCCAGTGGCTGCTGTTTCTTCTTTTGTTTTTTGTTTTGTTTTTGAGACAAGCTATCACTGTGTAACCCAGGCTGGCCTTGAACTTGTGGAATCCTCAACCTCAGCCTCCTGAGTGCTGGTATTGTAAGCATGCACTACCATACCCAATTGCTCCTGTTAAATATAATGAATGACTCAGAATTCAAATGGTTGTGTTTTTATCCCAGCTTTCCATGATCACCTAAACTGAATGTTCATTATATGTACTCAAAAACAAATGTGCTTTGAAACACACCATGGTTTCTTCATTATGATTGTCAGTTACAAGTCAAGCCTGGAATTTTATGAGATGGTGGAAAAATAGATGCAGTAATAGGATATATAAATAATGCGATACCTTTAAGAATCTAACTCTTCTACAGACAGACTAGGAGTTTAAAATTGAATTTTTGGGGTATATATGCAGTATATTAATTTTAAGAATTTTCAGCAGAAGCTGATTGAGATATAAGACTTAGATGTTTGATATACAATTGATCTCTACCTATAGGAACTAAAACATTTTGTATGACATAAATTGTTCTTCATTTATACCCAAGAGAGGACCAAGTTACTAAAATTTCTTAGGCCTTTAACTGTCAACAACTGAGCACAATGTGCCAAGGTGATATACGTGCACCTGAAATGTTAGAGTTGGAAATTCCAATGTGATAAAAGTATGCTTGGGTTATATGGTCCACATGATACCCATATGAACTAACAAATCACATATGGGCCGTGTATATTTTCAAGTCACTGTTTGGCAGTGACATTTCATTGTATTATCAGCTTTGATCTTTCACCAAAATAAAACCCACAAGATTATATATATTTTTAATCATTCTTGCTGAAACAAACCTAAAATATGCAAGATTAATAGATAGATTTTAAATCAATTGGAGTTATAGAACCAGTCAGGCTAATTTTATTGTTTCTATAATCGAGATGAAATTGGTAGAACATAGGTAATCTTTCCTCTAGCAGAAGTAGTAACCAGAAGGAACTAGTTAGCACTTTCAATCCATAGTTGGTGGCTGAGGGTCACTGAGCTGTCATCAATATCACACAACAATCATACTATTCTGGGAAATACAAACACAGAAAAATCTCACTTTCTTGAAGGTGAAAGTCCGCAGACCTGGGAATAGTGTCCTACCATCTCCCACTCGTTATCATCCTGTGATTTCCTATATATGGATGGACAGATGTGGTCCAGGAGAGCAGTTCTGAACCTAAGCAGCCTGTGGTATTGACTTCCTAGATGTCAAACCAACTTTAGAGTCCAACTTAGGAAAAACATGACTTCAGCAGAATTTAGGGTGAAGTCTTGGACCTAAGGCTACCTTCGCTTCCCACTTTCCTCTTCTCCTCTTGTCAGAAGAGTAGAACCCAGAGTCAGAATATACTGTGCTTACATACAGGTTCTCCGCTGCATTTATAATATTGGTTTCAGGGGACTAGAGAGACGGTTCAGTGAGCTTACTCAGTGAGTTTGCATGGTGCTTGCTATGCACACACGAGGACCTGAGTTTGGATCCCACTACCACAAAGGTAGCTGAGTGGAGCCAGGTGACTGCATGCCTATAATCTCAGAATTGTGGAGTGAAAAAACAGGATTGCTGGGGCTCACTGATTGACAGCCTAGCTATAGGTTCAGTGAGAGACCCTGTCTCAGAGAAATGGGGCAAATAATGGTGCAGAATACCCACCTCATGTAGCCTCTGCATATGCACTAGCAAACACAAGTGTGCATATCACACACGCACACATACACTATACTCCCACACATAACACAAACATACATAATATATATGGATATATATTTGGATTCAGGATTCTCTTATTTCTTCTCCAAAGAGCATGAACTTAGGAAGTTACAGTTCTACATTTTTGCCTTCCTCCTGATGCCAGAAATATAGGGAGCACAGAATCCTTCCCGTTCCTTCCACATTCCCCATTTCAGGGCAGCACCTCACTCCATGATCTTTTCTTCCAGGCATCCTGTCCCTCCCTTCTCAATCTCAGTTTCCCTCTGTGTTGAGATTGCCCTGCCCATTAGTCATTGATGTATTCACCCTAGAAAAATGAACGATGTTGATCACAGAGTTGGCCCCATGTACTGTTGAAGTAAGACTGAACTTCTGTCTTGGGTTCCTCCACTTAAGAATGCCCAGGCAACTGACCCCATGGCAAAAGAGACTTAATACACAGTATGCAGAGCCTAGCACATTGTTTTGTAATACCTTAGATTAAAACTTAGTAACTCTGGAGTGCTTCTTGATCTCAGCCTGTGGCTAGCCGTAGGTGCTTTTGATCTGCTATGATTAATGCTCAACAAAAGTATATATTTGGGATTTAGAAACCCAAGGGAGGAGATTACTGACGTCCTGCAGAAACCTTGCCTTTTCTACCCCACTCCTTGCCATCTTGGAATGGCTTAAGTTCCACAAACAAAGAGTTCTCTGAGTAGAAACAAGTTCCAGCCCTCATACACCTAAAGTGGATACTTTCAAGTAAGGCAAATGACAAGCTCTCTGATCACTTATTGCCTCAGAGTTCCTGGAGAGCAACCCAGTTCCATAAGGCTTCCCACAGCCTGAATACAGCCCAAATATGTTTTCTAGACTCTTTAAAATGCTATCAAGTAGACAAGTTAGTAGAAAATGTCTTATTTATTATCAGGTTAGCATACAAAGTATTGGATTTCACCATGGCATCCTCACGCATGTCCTTCCCCTCTGCTCTTAACTCTCCCTCCCCCTCTTCCTTTCCCTACCCCACCCCTTTCTTCCTTCAGCTAGTCCCCCTTTTGTGCTTTGTTGTCACATGTAACCCATTACTCTACTTCTCATCCCTCTTAAAAGTTATTCCTCCCCTTCCATAATTCCCTTCCTAGCTTGTAACCTATAAATACACATATGTAGATACACATGCATACACACGCACTGTGTGTGTGT
>CABHPR010137532.1:31397-43632 GCA_902168415.1 Peromyscus melanophrys | reverse complement strand
TGTGTGTGTGTGTGTGTGTGTGTGTGTGTGTGTGTGTGTGTGTGTGTATTCATCAGCTTATTGCCAGCCTGGCCTGGGCTGCATAGGGAGAATCTGCCTCAAAGAACAAAACCAAACCTTGTACAGAGAGTTGAACTGAGTCATGGAATATGTTCAGACAGACACAGTCTCACTTCCTGGTACTATAAATTTCTGTGAAGATACTCTTAAACAAATTGAGTGTTCTCTGTTTTTTTCATTTGAAAAATAAAAATAATAGTTAATGCACATGTGAATTGTGTAACATAAATTGAATGGTTCTGGAAGTTAATTTCTCAAAGGTGCTGTGCCTTATCCAACTTCCAAAGTACCATTTCTCTGACATAATTATAACAGGCTTGCAAATTATTGTTATATATACACATCTCCTCTGAGTGAGCAGGACAAGCACAGGTTAGAATGTGATTATTACTGAGGTCACAATAGGACATTAGGCATTCAAGCAGAAAAACAGTCCCTTCCTTCTTTGGTATTGTTGAAAATAAATTTTTTAAAGTTTATTTGTAATAAAATTGATCTATAGTCTTTTCTGAATTCTCACAGGTAACTACCGTAGGTCATAACACCACAGGTAAAATAAAAACAAACAAGTGTTTGAAGAAGTGTTTTATTTATTGAAACATTACCCAGGAGAAAGCCCTATCCATTACAGCAGCATGGGGTAAGAGCCACCATAAAGTTATGAGCAACTCGTGCTTTAGCTAGAGTACAGAGCCTATTCCTGATATTAACAGACTCAGATAATCATTTATGATTTTGTTGGAAATAAATATTTTAAATTTTAAATTTAAATATTTTAAATTATTTGATAATTTCATATAATGTGTTTTGACCATATTTGCCCTAAACTACTCCTCCTAGGTATTCCGATGTCCAAATGACCTCCTTATATCCCCCCCCCCTCTCTCTCAACTCACCAACTACAAATTGTGCAGCTCAAATATTCTTGGGTGTATAACCACCCATAGGAATGTGGATCACATACCAGGAGCCACATTTTTTATTAGTTATAATTTTCTAAACTCCAAATAAGTATTCACCACTTTGGACTCTTTGCCTGATGCATAATAAAGTTTTTCTAACATGGGTATGGAATGAAGACACATTGCCCTCATGTAATAATCATATTGTCCAAAGAAGTCCTACCTTGGTGAGTAGGGACACAGTGTTCACATAATTGGGAGTCCTTGAGGGTGCATAATAAAGTCTGAAATAACTCCTTCTCCACATATGGGGCAGCACTAGGGTATTCTCATGACAATGACAAGTACAGTGGGTACGTATCCTGCCAATAAAAAGAGAGATGAGTGTGGGGTCCTGGTCTGTTAAGCTACTAATAAGTGATGCCTGGGTTCCTTTGTTGTCCTCCAGGGGACAGGATGTTTGGCCATCAGAATGCCATACACATTCGCTAATTCAGCTTCTCTTCCTGTTAGAACTTTTGAGACATTGTGCTTTAGATTGTTGTGCTTTATTCTTTTGAGTTTTTAAGCATGTAAATAAGATGTATTTGCATTTTACTTGCGCTCTAGTCTGTCTGCCCTGATAGTGAACATATTAAAATCACTCAAGCATGTAAGTCCAAAAGAAATGTATTTTGAAATTCCCAACTCTAGCATTATGGCATTTGTCTTCCACACATTATGGAACATTGCAAAAATCCAATTTCTAGAAATGTAAAATAGAGGTAATGATAACAGTTCTATCACAGGACAGCATGAGGAAAAATGATATGTGAAGCAACTAGGAAAGTCTCTTAAATACAGAAGTCCTTTATAAATGTGAACTGCTGGTAGACTATAAATCTGTATAACTTGGGGCCAAAGCTGAATGTCATTAATGCCTTGACCGGATCCTCTGGATGAGCTATAAATAAATTATTTTATGCATTATATGGCTAACTGTTATTCCCCAATACCCAAGCACTTTAAATGTCCACTGAGACATACAATAGTGTGTACCATTCATTGGCAAATGTCACAATCATATAAATACATGATTTAATCTTCTTATTTTGTATGTTTTTGTCATGAATATTGCCTAATTAATCAGTTCCTCAATGCATTTTATCATATTTATTCATGGTGTACGTGTGTGTACATGAATGCAAGCGCATATACACATGCACTTTGTGATTAAGTGGTCACCTTCCACTGTGCTGCTCTCAGAAACTGAACTGAAGTTATCAGGCTTGACAGCAAGTAGCTTTACACTCCAAGAGCCACTGCACCAGTTCCCGTAATGCTCTTATCTCTCTTTGAAATAGTTTTGCTGTGTGTGTTTATGATATGTGCATATGTGTTTATGATGTGTGTGTGCATGTGTGTGTGAGAGAGAGAGAGAAAGAAAGAGAGAGAGAACATTTAGGTGCATAGACACCATGGTAAATATGTGGAGGTAAGGAGACACCTTTGTGGAGTGGTTTCTCTCATTTCACCTTTACATGGGCTCCAAGGTTTGCATTGGAAGCACCTTCATCCACTCCACCTTCTCATTGGCTTATCCATTTGTAAAAATACTTCTCTTAGCCCTCTGGGTTATATGAGATGGGCTCCTAACCAGTATCTGCTCTTCTTATACTAGCACACAGTGTGGTGGTTTGAAAGAAAATGGCCCCTAAAGTGAGTGTCACTATTAGGAGGTGTGTCCTTGTTGGAAGAAGTGTGTCATGGTGGGGATGGGCTTTCAGGTCTCTTTTGCTCAAACTTCCATCAGTGTGACAGTCAGTTGACTTCCTGTTGTCTGCAAGATGTAGCACTCTCAGCTCCAGCACCACATCTGCCTGCACACCACCATGCTTCCCATCATGATGATAATGGACTGAACCTCTGAAACTGTAAGCAACCCACACCAGTTAATTGTTTTCTTTATAAGAGTTGCCATGGTCAAGGCATTATTTCACAGCAATAGCAAACCCTAACTAAGGAAAGGGACTCCTAATGATGTGTTTGGAGGAAATTGGACTTTGATACTTTGGGTTATGAAAGCAGTAGAATGCTTTAAGCACTGCTTACTGGACCATACTAGTAGGAGCATGGAAGACAGAGGTGCTAAGAGTTATTTGAACTATGTCAAGGTGTGGGTCTCATTCAAGAAGTTTCAAATGAGAAGAATTTTAGTATGTTGCCTAGAGATTGTTATTGTGATATTTTGATGAAGATAGTGGCCACCTCTTGCCCTTGTTCAAAGAGTCTGCATGAGGCTAATGTGAAGAAATTTGGATTAATTTCATTGGCAGAAGAAATCTCAAAACAGCCTTGTATAGACTCTGTCATGTGGATATTTGTGGTAACTCTTGTGAAGATTCATAATGAAAAGGAGCAAGCTGAGCAAGGAAAATTATTTGAGGGGGAAGAAGCACGCCAGAAAGTAGACTTAGGAGGCACAGCCAGGTGGATCTCTGTGAGTTCGAGGCCAACCTAGACTACCAAGTGAGTTCCAGGAAAGGCCCAAAGCTACACAGAGAAATCCTGTCTCGAAAAACAAACAAACAAAAATCATCTCTTCAAGGAGATAAATGGATTAAGAAATGAAATAGAGTGGTGACCTCAGGGTAAGATCTCATTCAGATAAGTTTCCAACTTGTGAAAAGGAACTGAAGAAAAGCTTAGAGCTGGGTGTGGTGGGGAACACCTTTAATCCCAGTAGTTGGAAGGCAGAGGTTTTTGGATCTCTCAGTTTGAGGCCAGCCTGGTCTATAGAGCAAGTTTTAGGTTAGCCAAGTTTAGGCAGTTAAAGACAGAAAGCTCGTGAAGATGTAACTAAACAAAGGGGCCATGTTCCAGCCCCAGCAAGGTGTAGAACTTTGCAGCTTCAGCCATGTGGTTCTGGCTTTAGAGTTAAGAAGAAAGAAGTTATGGAATAAAGCTGTTGAGGCCAGGCCTGTGTCAGGGGTGTTCCTGAGGGCCATTATGTAAAGCTGTGAAGTTGAAGCCTGTATTGCCTTGGAGAATTCAAGATGCTGGAGATGACAGAGTCATGGGATACCTGCCAAGAAGCATTGCTAACAGGGAGCAGAACAGGCACAAGAGAAAGAAGTATGTTACAGTCAAACCTGAACTGAGTTGGAGAACAGAAGAGCATTTTGACAAGGGACATGGAGATGCAAAGTTTGGAGTCTGTACAGCTGGTTTTAGGTCTTTCTATTGTCCAATATTTCCTTGCTATGCTCTGTTCCCAGCATTTTGGAATGGTAATGTACATCTTGTGCCATTATATGTTCAACGTATGTGATCTGCTTTTTTATTTTTATTTTTACAAGAGGATTACATCTAAAAGATTACCATGTGTCTCAGAAGAGACTTTGGACTTGAAACAAGTTTGAGACTGTGATAGACTATGGGGACTTTTGAAGTTGGACTGAATGCATTTTTTTTTTTTTTTTGCATTATGATAAGACTATAAGCCTTTGGAGACCATGGAGTGGAATGTGGTGGTTTGAAAGAAAATGGCTCCCCAATGGAGTAGCACTATTAGGAGATGTGGGCTTGTTGGAGGAAGTGTGTCACTGTGGGGGTCAACTTTGAGGTTTCTTTTGCTCAAGCTTCCATCAGTGTGACAGTCAGTTGACTTCCTGTTGCCTGCAAGACATAGCACTCTCAGCTCCAGCACTATGTCTGCCAGCATGCTGCCATGCTCCCTGTCATAATGATAATGGGTTGAACTTCTGAAACTTTAAGCAAGCCACACCAATTGTTTTCTTTATAAGAATTGCCATGGTCATGATGTCTTTTCACAGCAATAGAAACCCTAACTACGACACATGGTTACCTATCAGTTCACCTTAGATACAATATACATTCTCACATGGCATGGGAATGTGACTATGCTTGTACTTGTTTCCAGACTTTTTTTATTTGTTCAGTAATTTTCCTGGCACTTGAAAATAATTTGATATTTGCTTTACTGCTTATAAACACAGCCCCCAAGGAGCCATTAAAAATTCACACTCTATAAATTTGATAGCAGATTACATCCTTAAGTATTTGGGCCAGAATTTCCATCTTCTTAGCTGATATAATTTAAGCCTACTTACACGAGGCATTCCATAATCAACTGGTAAAGAGAGTCAGGCAAATTATTTTTCCATAAAACTCAATTGATTCCTATGGTGTATCATGATGTTATGGTGATATCTTTATCTTTAATGCACCATTTATAAGACACATACAGTTTTAGATGATAATCAGTGCAAGCAACTGCTTTATAATGTGGCAAAACATGTTAGGAATGACAGAAACGAATTCCAGTATGGTATAATGCTGTAAGCAAGGAGAGAGCAGAGAACTGAGTCTCACCATCCATTGTTGGGTCTTCAGTCACAGTCTAAGCTGCAACTGAAGGCCAAGGTCAAATGCTTTGAATATGCAACCCTCCTCTGAAAGCAAGCAAAAAGCAGTCAGCTAGCTTTTGGGTATGAATTGTAGGTATCCAATTCAGTTCAAGTTAGACAACAACACAAAGAACAAGCTTGTTTGTAAGTTGTCATGCACAAAGGCATCAAAGTAGGAGGAAATCAAGCCCACAGCATAAAAGCACATCCACTTCTAAGTCAGCATCAAGTGTTCATGTCCTTTTGGCACTGACAACAGAGTAACCAAACATAGTGATTGTACATTACAGCTGCTATACTGGACACTTTGCTTACTGTTCCCTTACAGAGTTGCCAGATGACTCTGTCTAATCTATTGTCTATTTTCATCTCGGCCGCATTATCAACCCTGATCATCTTCTGGGTTCCACTAAAATCAGTCCCTGGTTAATGACTCTCAGACATGCCATTCGAGGTCCATCAGCAACCCTGATAATGAAGCTTTTATTCCTCAGAAGACTTCTACAGTATAAATTCAGTGTATACCTATCTCTACACTGCATATCTAGTGGTTTCAAAACTTAAATTACAGTCCCACCTTCTTGCCATAAATCCTACCTTGACTCGAGATGGCCTGTCTCTAATTTCTGTAGGTCAACTTCTAAGTCTGGCTATTACCTCCAAGACGCAAATAGGAGAGTTTATCTATCTGCTTGCATATTCTGCAATATACCATGAACTTTTCTATTTCATAAACTAATCTTTTACATACTTGAACACAAGCAGTTTCACTTGACATCTTATTTATTAATTTAGTGGTTGCACTTTTGAGTATGACAAATTACTATTGGTATAACTTTGGGTTTTTTTGTTTGTTTTGTTTTTATGTTTTTTTTTTTAATTCTACAAAAGCAATCTATAAATCACAGTAAGGGCAGGATATTTGCAGAATCAGGAAAAAATTGTACAACTGAATATACCTTCTAAACATAGAATTACTATTCCTTATAGAAACCATTACTAGATTTTAAAATAGTTCCAAAGATGTTAAGGATACAAGACTTTATTCAGCTTTATATATTGGCTTAAGAATCTTTCAGAGTTTAAAAAGTGATTAAATTTAATGGACAATGACACCCTTTAACTTAAAGTTACTTTATCTTAATATATTTCTCATTTTGTAGAGACAAATTGGGGGAGACCTTAGTCAGTAACACAGGTATTTCTTAGTCACCCCACATGCTCACTGTAAATCACAACACCTCTACTCCTATCCATGCTAGAGGAAGAGAGATGGGGGAGGAGGTCTGATAATAGTAGGTAACCAGTTGTTTAAATACGAATGGGGCAGCTAACATGGCCTCCATCTGACCCTGGATATTTGTCACAGCTTTCCTGTTTGTTTGTTATGTTTTTTGAGGCAGGGTTTCTTTATATAGTCCTGGCTGTCCTGGAACTAGCCCTGTAGACTAGACTGGCCTTGAACTCATAGAGATCTGCCTTCCTCTACCTCCTGAGTGCTGGGATTAAAGGCATGCACCACCACTGCCTGGCTGCTTTCTTGTATTTTTAACACAGTTTTAAGCTTACTTTATTTGTTGACTTTCCTTTTTCAACCTTTTTGGGCCTTTTTCCTTCTTTGTGAGTTTCTGAAATTTAAGATTTTTCTCAAAGAACCTCCTCAATGTTCTCATAAATTTGTGCTTATGTTTCTGATTTAAATAATAATATTATATGAGACAGTATAGCATTGTGGTCAAGAGCACCATTTACCAGATTACACTGATTGAGTTTGTACCCAGGACTCAAGCTTGCTTCTATGTAGCATTCTAATCTACTTTTCAGACTTCTGGAAGGGCCATGTTCTTCTGTGTGGTAAATTTGACCTAGTAATCTTCATATTAATATCTGTAAACGTGTCTTCATTGTTACATATTTAGATTCTTTTATTGAAAACAATGAAGACAGATATGTTTTAGAATGTAGAGATTTTTAGAGTTTAGAAAGATTATATAGCATATAAACTATACATTATTTAACAATTCAAGAGTTATCTAAGATAACATCCCTAGATCAAAAATATTGATCAATTTTTAGTACAAAATGCATTTTCACTAATGAGAGAAAAATAAAAATATGCATTTTTCGGGATTTTAAGTCATGCAATTCTGCTTAAAGAGAATAAGTAATGTAATATTTTACTACCAACTTATTTTCAAAAACACATTTGATTTTCAGAGTTATTTTTGGAAGTTTTGGAGAGATTGTTGTTATTGTTTCTTTCTTTCTTTGTTTTATCCCAGAAGAAAGTTCATTTACCCACTATGGGTTCAAGTCCCACTGTAATTTGTCATTAGTCTTTCTGTTTTTCATGTCTTCTCTTCTTATACTATCTTAATGATGACTTTGAAATTCTTGACTTGATTTAGTCCTTATTTGCCTTCAGTATTGGCTGAGACAAATCAATAAGGTATCTTTTGATATTAAATTGAGATATTGTGCTGGCTAGTCTTATGTCAACTTGATATAACCTAGAGTCATCAGAAAGGAGGTAACCTCAATTTAGAAAATGCCTCCATAAGATCAAGATGTAGCAAGCCTGTTAGGCATTTTCTTAATTAGTGATTTATTGGAGAAAGCTCAGACCATTGTGAGTAGTGCAATCTGTGGGCTGTTGGCTAGATTCCATAAGAAAGTAGGCTGAGAAAGTTATGATGAACAAGCCTGCAGCATCCCTCTGTGGCTTATGCATCAGCTCCTGCCTCCAGGTTCCTGCACTGTTTGAGTCCCTATCCTGATTTCCTTAAATGACGAACAGTGATATAGAATTGTAAGTCAAATAAACACTTTCCTTTCCAAGTTGCCTTATTCATGGTGATTCATCATAGCAATAGTAACCCTGACTAAGACCGGAGCAGAGTCAGAAATTGGAGGTCAGAGCATAAGACAGTCATGATAATCAACTTGATTGGCTTGTCAGCTTCAGCAGCAGATGCATGTTAGTTATTTCTGATAACCTTTCCTAAGAGGAACAACTGAGGAGATCCCACAATCCACGCAGGTGGAATCTTCCAATGACATCATAGCTATAAGGTAGTCTAGGAGAAAGGAAAGTGTCCATGTTTATTTTTACTTCCTGTTTCTGAAAGAGTGTGTCTATCATTGGCTGCCGCATTCTCCCTTGACATCATACTCCATTCTCATAAGCTTTTCAATGTGCACTCAAACCACTGACTATTGAAGAAACTCCCAGGCTTTTAGCACAAGATTCAACTAATGATACACTGAACTTATTGAACTGAGAAGTTACTGTGTCCTCTGACTCTGTAGAGTGCAGTTGGCCATTGTTGAACTACTCCATGCGTGTTGTATAAGTAAATACAATGAAGTGCATTAATTATATGGATAATCAAAATGTATTATTTATATTTGTATTTATAATATAAAATATATGTTGAATATAATATATCATGTAATATAAAATATATTTGTAGTATATATTATGTTATATCATTATAGATATCGTTATAGATGTGCATAAATGTACACATATATTATATATGCATACAACATATATACATACGTATATAAATATGTATGGCATATATACTATATGTATAATATATAAATTATATGATGCATATGTTATATAGATATATATGATATTGATTTTGTTTCTCTAGAGAACGTTGCCTAAGACACATATGATACTTAAGAAATTACATTAATGTTACAAAGACTGATGTAGATGTTATAAATCCATGAGAAATACAAAGAAAATAGTGTTGAGATGGGTAAACTAAATGACTTAAAGGACACTGAAGGTGCCAGCAATTATAGTAGCAAAATAACTGAATTAGAGCCATACAAGAAAGCTGCCAAGGAAACAACTATTCTCCACATGCTTTAGGGGTATACATGGCCTACAGTTCTCCTAGCTTGGGGTTTTGAGTCAGTGATGCAATCTTCCGTGGATATCTTCCAGGTGTGCAGAATCACATAGACGGTACAAGGTGACCAAATGTGCTAGGATGCTAAGCAGCAGTTGCAGGTTGGGGCAAGGTGATTCTGAGAAGAGAACAGCTGAGAAGCTGCTGACTGTGCTGTTTGAAAACATCCAACTGTTGTGGAGAAACCGAGAGAAAAAGGAAATGTTGCTTCATAATAAACCCACCAATTTTCTTAATTATATTAAGTAGTTCTTGCGCAACATCTATTTACTTTGACTTTTCTTGAACTGAGGACTCAGTACGGAAGAAGGAAGAACAGAGTCATTTTCTGACCAACACTCCTATCTTACTGACTGTAACTCAGAAATGTGCTCTCACAGAGTAGACCTTAGATCAGAGGGATTCAATGATGTTATTTTACGCAGCCGTGGTTAAAGGAAGAAATGCATTCCTTTAGCTGTCAATATACATTACTTACTAATACTGGCTGGAAAACTATTATAGATGACCTTGTTGAAATAACCATGTTCTAGAGTAGAAGATAAAAGGGATAAGAACTTATAACATACGAAGCCAATTTATCATTGTATGTGGGTAGGAAGTAAGGAAATGCTTAATGATTTCAGGGGAGAGCAATCCCAACATACTTCTCAAAGGCACAGCATGAGTGCCCAACTTTCTTTAATAGGCCTTACCTCCTGAAATTTCTACCACCTTCCAATAGTACAAGCATCTGGAGATAAGGTCTCAAACAAGGGATATTCCAGACCAAAATGATAACATACCTCTTCTTCATAAAAATGTCTAAACATAAACTCAAAATCTTCAGGAAGATTTTGAGAGGAAAACCTTCCCAAAATGAAGAAGGAATTAATGAAAATTAGATACAAAACCAGGACTTTGAAGTAGATCACATATGAGCATGCTGCAGAATTAAGGACTCACCTTCACAAGATTAAAGACTCAGCCACCAGCATGGATGTGGTTGAATGGTCACCTGCCATCATCTGCAAAAATGACCATTGTATTCGGCCGCTCAAAGCCATGACTGAGTACCCAGGGTAATGACAGAAGAATGCTAAATAGATAGAAATGTGGTGGCTATTGGAAGGGATTATGAAGACAGAGAGTTGAAACGCTGGTTGCTAATGCTAGAGAACATGAGTTCGAAGAAAATAGTTATATAGTCATGAAGAAGGAGATACTACTTAAGCTTCAGAACAGAAAGAGGTTGATAATGTTCGCAAGGCTGAGTGGGGGAATTAAAACTAATGAGAATGAAGTAACTGGAATGGGAAAGGAAGGAAGACTCCAAAGGATATTTTGTCTGGAGTATGGTCAGGAGCAGAGTACAAACATCATTTCAAAAGCCAACATTTGCATGGAAGTGTGATTTTGGAAATATACGTTCATAATAAAAATTATTAAGGTCAGACATTTTAAACAAGACATTTAAATAGAAACCTGAAAAATCCACTTAGAAAAATATAGTATAAGTGAGATGTTTGGTGGAAGTATTTATGGAAATGGAAAGTGAAGGGAAAACAAAATTTCTCCTAAGGTGTGTGTAGAAGAAAGATCCAGAATAGAGAGTCAATGACCACATTTTTCTCCTCAAAGCACAGCTTGCTCACTGAATAATGCAGCTTTCATATATGACAAATAGTTTCTTTATGTCATGACCTTCAACAGTGTCATACATGTGTAATGAAACATTAGTATGGAATTCATAAGAGCACTTTCAGACCAATATTTATTCATCAAAAGGCTTCATGAAGCCATGCAAAATATTTGGCAAAATTCCTTAATTTGTTAAAGGAACAAATACAATAAGTGACTTTTATATATATATATATATATATATATATATATATATATATATATATATGCATTCATGATAAATTGAGTGTGTTGTAATTCTTAGAGGTGTGCTTTCTAGTTTACTTAATAAAAAAATGATGTTCAGTTTAAGAGGTCCAAAACCTGCTACATTATGTCAACAAAATCTATCTGACAAATTTCAATTTCTTTGATAATATAACTTTTTCTATTTTCAGAATACTATTCATTGTTTCAAAAGTAGTGTTGGAAATGCTAGATATTTGAAAATTTAATTAACTGGTAGTTTTTTTTAAGTATGAAGTTTGAGAAGTCATAAGACCACTAACAATAAAATAACTGTGGGAAACTTCTGGAGAGCTCAGTAAGATAGCAGCCCTGATAAGTCTCCACAGAAATCAGAAGGGAGAACATCCCAATATCACAATGACTTGGTTGAAAGTTTGATATAAGGGACATGTCTGGCTAGGATAGAGGGGAGTTGCATTTGTGACAAGGCTGAAAGAAGCCGTAATGCAAGGGCTACTGGACTATGAGTTTAAATATGGACTTCTAGGAAAGGCAACCAACTACCTCTTTATAATTATGGTTTACCTAATCCGTTGTTTTGTGTAACAGAAAATTGACAAGTAAATTTTCAGGCACCAAAACTTTAAAAATTATTCTAAAATTTTACAGAATGCTACCTGAATTTCTACCTTCACATCCATTTTCTAGGATACTTAGTGGTTCGAAAACCTATATTACTTCTTATGATTATCTTAGAATAATACAATTACGGAAAAAATCTTATGCACTTACTACTACATTAAAAATTATTCAGTGGTTGGTAAAATGGCATATCAGGAAAAGATACCTTCTAAGCAAGCCTGAAGACCTGGATTCAGTCTCTGGAACTGACATGGTTGAAAGAGGGACCTGATTTTTACAAATTGTCCTCTGACTTCCACATATCTACTGTGATATGTGCACACCACTACATAAATTTGAACATGCACACTAAAATGTAATAAAATGTTCTAAAAAGAGGAGGGTTTATGTGAGCAAGAGTTGTTGGGACCAGGGATGGATGGAATACAGAGACAAGTGGCCAAAC
>CABHPR010137532.1:0-16195 GCA_902168415.1 Peromyscus melanophrys | reverse complement strand
TTCAAATTAGCTTCAGCAATGAGTGCAAAGGAGTCTTAAAAATAAAAGCCAACACCCAGCTTTCTGAGTACTATATAATGTCCCCAGCAAAGATATAATATCCACATCTTTAAACCTGACATTTGACATCTGGAGCCTTTTTAGCTGACTTCAATTAAGAGTTTGGAGGATATGCCTCATAGTTACGGCCCTTCACTCAGGAGCTTGGGTAAAGCGCCATCACTCTCTGCCCTCACACACGACTCTAATCCTAAAAGCTTTGAAGATGGGATTTTCTTGCCCAGCAGTTGGCACAGCAGAACCTGGCTCCTGGACAACTTTCAAGAAACCTACAGTGAAACCTCCACCCAACAACAAGCCACTTGTGAACAGCACCAGTGCAAAGTGGACCCTTGTGTACAAAGTTCCTGGATCTCCAGAGCTGACCAAACAACTTGGTCCAATTCCAAGACCTGTGAACGAACAACATGCCAGTCAGGAATCTCTCCAGCTCTGACAGAGTGTGCTTCTCAACCCTGCCAGTCAAGAAGTTGTCAGCAAGTGGGGTTTGTAGTCCAGAGCTATCAACCTGCAAGTTACATGTCCAAGTGTTACCCGCTAAAGTCTACAGTGTCTGAGAGCTGCCAAACTGTGGAGTTTGAAACCACCCAATGCTGTTCTCAGGTTCCTGACTCCAGTTCATGTAACTCCTTGAGCAATGTTGTCTCTGGGACACAACTCATGGAATCTTCTAGCACTTATGAGCCAGAGTGCTGTGTGACAGGCGGTTCACAATTGTCTAGTAAGTGAAGACTTGAGAGACGATATGGTTGACTTGAATTGATTTCTGAATACTTGGGAACTCCATTTCTCTAAATATAAAATAATGTGTTTGTGTTTGAGAACAAACTTTTATTCTTTTGAGTATTTCTGGTGGTAATCTGGGATCATAAAGCATGCTAACCATTTTAGTAAATAAGATACTATTTATTGTTTAACAAGGAATAACCACTGGTTCTTGAAAAGACAACTTTCACTGCTAGCTACTGTCTATGAAAATATTTAGCAGAAGATATGGCTTATTAACTAATGTGATTATATCAGAAATCCATGAAATACTGGAATTCATACTGGATGCTCAAAGTGCTATACAATTTCTGTTAGGTCCAACTAGACCAGGACTCAATAGGTATTCAATAACATCAGAAATACTACTAAAACTGGGTCTACTTGCTAACTGAATCAAAACACTTGTAAATAAGAAATGGAGTCTTGTATCTGAAAAGTGCAAGAAGTCTGGATTTCACCTTCATGAACTTCATAACAATGCAGTATCTGGTGGTCTTTTAACAGATAATTCACCATTAGAATCCTCATTCTATTTCCACTGTTTTTACTTTTCTCACCTCCTTTTTTCCAATGATTTAGGGATGGAAAAATGTGATTTCTCTTAAATAAAATAGACTTATTATAAATCTAGTTGTCACACTATCATTTTTTTTCAACATTTTGGTGAGGATTTTTAAAAGGTGTGTGTGTGTGTGTGTGTGTGTGTGTGTGTGTGTGTGTGTGTCAGATTCCTTGGAGCTAGATTTTCAGGTTTTTTTTTTTTTGAGCTGCCTGACTTAGGTGGGAACCAAATGCAGGCAGGTCCTCTGGAAGAGCAACAAGTACTCTTTAAGTTCTGAGCCATCTCTCCAGATTCCCTTGCTGTGAGTTTTATATTAGAGTTTTGAAGGATGCTTTGATGTGATAAAAGTAGTACACATCTGAAAATTTAAAGAACATCTTCCCTTACCACACTTTTTGAGAAGGAGCCAGAATACGGTATCACATTTTTGGTTGTTATACAAAGATAGCAAACATACTTAATTTAAAGACCATGAAATCTTGGAATCAGAATAGAGTATGGATATTTGAAATGCAATAGATTTATTTAGGTAGCTTGGCTATTTTCAAGCTTTGGGGACAGTCTTAAATGGATCTCTCCTTTTGGAAGAAAATAAAAGTTGGTTATTAAGGACATGGACTGTGAAGACAAGTTTCCTGAAGTTGAAAATTCCGTTTGTTGAAGGCTATTTGAACCCCAACTGGATGATTTGATGCAATTTATGTAACTATTCTTCAATAAAGTATTTTGTTTTCAACTCTAAACTTGAGACTACAAGGATGAGGTACTGTGAGTGTTAAAAGTTAATACATTGAAAGATCAGTCATCTTGTGTAGAGTTGATGCTCAATAAGATGCAGCAAACAGTCTTGCTTGCATACACAGTAGGCTGCAGATAATGGAGATTTGTAAATAAACCCGGGGATTCATGAAAAAAATGAAGGAAGCTGATCATCCCACAAAGGCAAAAGAGCTACTTTAGAATTTTTTTTAAAGGAAAGGATTAATAGATGCACATGGCAAGGGGGGGGGAGGGATGTAGATGGAGATTTCTCCAGTCCTGCTGGGGCCTGCAGCCACTCAGATCCAATTAAAGACACAGAGACTTATATTACTTATAAACTGCTTGGCCGGGGCAGGCTCCTTGCTATCCAGTTCTTACATCTTAAACTAACCCATTTCTATCAATCTGTAAGTTGCCACATGGCTTGTGGCTTACTGGTACTTTACATCTTATTTCTCATGGTAGCAGCAGCTGGCAGCATCTCCTCACTCAGCCTTCCTGTTCTCAGAATTCTCCTCTCTGCTTGTCCAGCCAATACCATACTTCCTGCCTGGCTACTGGCCAATCAGCATTTTATTTATCAACTAAATCAGAGCAACACATTCACAGCATACAGAGCAATCGATACCCACAGCAGAGGTGGGGCTGAAGAGGTATAGAGGTTAAAAGCACTTGCTGCTCTTGCAGAGGACCTAGATTCAGTTCCTTAGCACCAAAATGGTGGCTCAAGATCAGTTGGAACTCCAGATCAAGGGAATGTAGTGCACTTCCTGGCCTCTGAGGGCACTAGCTATACAAACATTTATGCAAGTATAATACCCATACCAAAATAAAAATAAAAACAACAAAACCCCTACACACTGTACCTAGCTGAAGCAGGCTAGCACATTACCCCTGAAATATTGGCAAAGCTAATGTGCCTGCCAATTACCCATCAGTCTGTGGGTGAGTGTTTTGGAAATTACACATATCTGGTGGATTAAGCCAAGTGGAACCCAGAGAGAATGTCATTTCTGGATGACTGTGAGGGTTCTCTGGATAAGACCGGCATTGAAATCACTGAACTCAATCAATGACCCTTCTCATGGCGGGTGTTCATTACAAATGCATCGATGACCCAGATACAACAAAACATGGAGGAGAAAGAAAGTGCTCCTTCTTGCTTCTTGTTTTTCTGTTGTTCTTGGACTTCAATCTTCTCCAACAAGCTTTGGGTTGTAGTTTATACTTTTAGCTCCCATGGTGTTCAGGCTTTCATTCTTAAATCAAAATGACCACTGGCTTCCCTGGATATCCTGACTAGGAGACTTCTTCATCTTAATCTATAATCACATAACTATGGAAGAGTTATGTGAGACTTTTATCTTTATAATTAATTTATAGTATAAAAATAAAATGTGCTTCTGTTCTTTTTTTTTTTTTTTTGGTTTTTCGAGACAGGGTTTCTCTGTGTAGCTTTGCGCCTTTCCTAGAACTCACTTGGTAGCCCAGGCTGGCCTTGAACTCACAGAGATCCGCCTGCCTCTGCCTCCCGAGTGCTGGGATTAAAGGCGTGCACCACCACCGCCCGGCACTTCTGTTCTTTTTAATAACCCTGATTTAGTGTTGTATAGAGACAATGAAGAAGGCTTGAACTTAAATTCTTTAAGTCCACATTTGTTCAGATGCATTTTGGAGATGTGGCTTGAACGGATCCTGAGAGAGTTGTACAAGAAGGAGGCTGAATACTATTTGATTTTTATCAATGAAAGCACTGCTTGTGGACACAAAGGAATATTCCTGAAGCCAGATGTTGCTATACTGCATCTGACCACATCTGTAATGTTAGCAACATAGCTTTGTCAACAATAAACACTTCATCTCATGCCAGCCTCTCGGGATTTCAATCCGGTCAACACGTGAACATGGATGAAATTTATCCACAATGAAAAATTTGTCAAAGTTCAAAGAAGTTCAAATGAATCACCTATGGTGAATTAAATTCATGTGACTGCTGTTTATTGTACAGACCTTCACATATGTGTTCCTGTAGTTGGCATAACTTATATGGAAGAATAATTTAATAATGACTATATATGGTTAGGGAAGTATGGGAATGACTGTTAAGCAAGTTTTATTTTCATGTCTACCATATTCATCACTTTAGACTAATAACTAATTCTTTTAGGCTGAGCTTGGTCATTTTCCCTAAAAATGTTATCTGAAGAATGGGCCAGTCCATGATGTAACCCAACATGAAACACATGTAAGTCCCTCATAGGGATGAATCTTGTGACCTCAAATACAAGACTTTTAATATTTGAACATGAAATGGTATGATTCAGAAAGAGACCTTGGAGGGAAATTTATTGTAAGGAGAAGATCATGAACAGGTTATGACTAGATCTTCCTCCATTTCAAATTCTGTCAATTACTAGCTGTGTGCCCTGGGACGATTTGACATTTCAGAGACTCTGTGCTTTCACCATAAAGTGGATAAAATGCTGCCTAATGTAGTAGATGATTGTGACAGCTCAATGATAAAGTTCCAATTAAATGCTTAGTGGAGTGTTTAACATGTGGCAAGTGTGCAATATACGCCAGGTATCATTTGACACTTCATTTGCTATTTAGCTCTTGGGGCTCAACCTCAGTTTATGATTGAGTGTGCTGTACTGAAAATACAGGGCAAAGACCAAGAAATGCCTTTGTGTAGCACGGGAAAGGACTGAAGCAGTGTGATACATACTGGGTATACCATGAAGAACTCACATTCTATATATTTCAGAACACTTTTTGTAAGTCAAATGACTCATTTCTTTCTAAACAGAAACTGTGGTGGGATCTATGCATTGGTGTGTCAGAGTCATCAGAACATAGGGATCTTAACTACATACTTTTCTGTTTAAATTCAATCAAAATGACTATCAAGAACATTTACTTGCCTTTACAGTAATGTGCCATGAGCTATGCAAAACAAAGCTAGTACTAACAGAGTATTTAGTATTTATCAAACATTCTGTATATTCTGTATATGTCTTATCATAATAACTGAATGGAAGAATCACTATTTTATTACCCCATTTTTCCAATAAAGAGGAAGGCTTGCATGAATGGAGTTTTCAGACATATGTAACAAGTATATAACAGAGATTTTTATCATATAAAGTGGGTTTTAAAGTATAAATTACATGGCATTGCTAGTCATCAGGGTAAATCTAAGTATAAGATACATTTATGTTATACAGAAGGTCAATACAAACAATTTAATTGAAAATGATCAGTTCAATTAATCACTGCAAAGATCTAGAGAGGAATTCCAGAGCACTAAGTATAGTTGACTATTTGTCTTATTTAAAATTCAGGAATGAATGCAATAGATGATACACATTTATTTCAGGTTCAAAAAATGCTATATACTACAAACATCTTAGAAATAATTTGAAAATGATTACATGCTATGTGTGAGGTAAGATATGTATATGGCAGGAAGTGAGACTTCTGAACAATATAAGAGGTTTTTTTTTTAGTCTTAATATCAATAATTTCATTTTCTATTACCTTTATCCTCCCACTTTATCTAAATAAAGTTTATTTTGAAAACCTTATGCTCATTGTAGACATAGGGGATGAAGAGAAGACTCTGTTGACACTGATTGAGAATCCTTTACACTTTTCTATGACAACAGCTTGTTCTCACTCTTCTTCCTCTGAATATTCAGGAGTCCCATTCACACCCACAGCTTGTAATTCTTTCATGTAAAATGTTTCCAATTTTTCTACTTGCATGTAAAATAGTTAACTAAAAAAGAATATTTCAGGAACAACCAACATAGAGCAACTGTTATTAAACCTTTTGAAGTGATATCTTGGAGGTAACAGGAGTGGTACACTCTTCATTACCCTGGTCTTCCTTTGGCCCTGATAAGGGATATACTGCACCATAGGCTCACAGGTGCAGGTATAGTAAACGAATAAAACTACATTAAAAAGAAACCTTTCTGTTGTAGCAAAGTTGTAAGCAATTTGCTTGACGTTTTAATAAAACTTTCTCTAGTTTTGTGGAAGCAAACTCACTAATAAGACTCAAAGAGAGCTGTTCCTTGGAGCCCAAGGCAAAGCCAATGTTGTTTCCTCTGCACATAAGAACAAAGAAATCTCAAGGGTGAATAGCTGGAAATAGTTTAGCCAGTTCCTATTCTTCCATTACTCAATACAGTACTGCTTCAAATATGGGGTCAATGCTCCTGCAAGAGGCCAATACCTACTAATTGACAAAGATAATGAGAAAAGAAGATAGAAAATCAAAGGCAAGCTAATAACAGTAGTCCTTAGGATGTACCAAGTTGTACTATTCAGAGACACTCAGCTTCCTCCTTAGTTACAATGACTGTGCAGTGGAATACCTGGATTACAAACTCCCTTTCAAACTGTGTAAGAAGTGATCTCAGGATCACCCATGGTTGCTGTTTTTTGTTGTCGTTTTGTTTTGTTCTTTTTTTGTCCTCTTGACATGAAGTGTACATACTTATTATTTTTATACTCTATGCTATAGGACTGATTTCATAGTGTGTGTTAACACCGTCAAGAACAAACTTACTTCACTAGGTCTCATATTTTGCTAAATTATAGCACAGAGTAAAGTAAATTGCAAATTTTTGCTCAATTGATGTTTACATGCCATATTATAACACACTTATAAGATGGTTAGTTTTATAGTAAGACTCAGTTAAGGCCTGTCATAATTCAAAGTGTTACTTAGTAACCAGGTGTTACTGTTGGAGCATCTGTTGCCTTGGAAAGAATATATCTTTCTGAGAGAATAGAAACAGGTATCAAGGTGATTTCCATTGTTCAGGCTTATTTGTTCAGTAGGATGTCTAAAGTAGGTCTGCTCCTGGTTTCCCATGTCCCAAAGGCTATAGCTGATGGTAGCTTGGTCCCCAGGACTCTGGTTTAATTTCCTTTAGTGAATGGATGTAGAGATCAAAGCATTGATCTTGAGACTAGTCCTGAGGGAATTCTAATATGAGGCCAGTGCTCTGGGACCCTGAAGCTGCTAATGGAATGCTTAGCAATCAAAAAACAATATTCTGCACTGTGGGCCATTGAACTTTCCTGAGAGGACAAACACTAACCAAAGCTATATTTCACCCTGAGAGATGTCCAGTCAGGATTAAGTGTCTCCAAGATCTTCCTCTGGATGCTGAGTGAAATCATACAGCCTGTGTATTCACAACAAAGATCAGTTGATTATTTTGATGTTTTCTTTATATGTGGCCTCACTTTTATCTTCAGTGAGTCTCACTCACTAGAGATGAACAAATATACCTGCCAATATTAAGTGACAGACTCAAGTCCATTTCATCTCATTACCAAGAGAGTCAGAGCTAGAACTCACGCATATGACTCTCATTCGAACATTCCCTTGGCTGTGTCTCACATTGCCATTCATGACGAGGAGCTTCTTTTAAAAATGTGTTAACCACAAAATCTTTAATGAAACCTACATGTATACTAACAGCTCTATAGGAGATATAAAATAATCTTTATTAGATCATAAATGTGACTTAAGTGAATATACTTGTGTAATAAACATATTTTCATCACAGAATTTTAAATATCCCTTAATGTAAGTTGGAATATTATTTTTATAAATGTAAGAAAATCATTGGTTCTTTATTTCGGAGACGCAGCAAGTACTTTCACGTGTTGGTAAGTAGTTATCATCCCTGCCATCCAAATGATTGGGTTGCATTCATCACCTTCATAGGATTGTAACACCCATCGCTAACATTTCTTGAGGTCACAGCAAAGAAAAGGGGCTAGCACTCACTCAGGGGAGGAACTTTTCTTAACTAAGGTCATCTTGTCTTTCAATAAGTGCTTATCTGAAAACACTGTCATTCCCTCAGGGTTACTGCCATATTTCTGTCATGTCCTCTAAATAGCCCTTTCCTCCACAGGAGCTTCAGAGGTCCTCTCTGCAAAGCCAGCAGCAGCCATGGCAGAGAAGCCAGCTCCTGAATGATTGCCAAGACACCAGAAGGGAATTGCCAGCTGTCAACCAGCAGACAGTATGCTCAGCCTTTATGAAAATTTCCTACCAGACTCTGTGATTTG
The DNA here is from genome assembly GCA_902168415.1 of Peromyscus melanophrys. Lineage (NCBI taxonomy): Eukaryota > Metazoa > Chordata > Mammalia > Rodentia > Cricetidae > Peromyscus > Peromyscus melanophrys. The sequence goes on along the minus strand of CABHPR010137532.1, from coordinate 7,941 downwards.
TCTATAGAATTGCCCTCAGCATTTTCTTCCCAAGTCTTTAGATCTTGCCTCTTAGAAATCTGCACTCAAAGTCCTGGGCTTCGTGAACAGATAACAGTGGATGTCCCAGGATCCCACAGTGGGCAGTTGTGGGTTGTACACATACTTCTTATGCTTGATTGGGAGTTAGCAGCTGCTGACCTCTAGTGGACTCTGTTTGCATACTGACAACGTAACTACCTACTCAGCCATGTTTGCCTTGACTTCCACTGCTTTTTCAAAAATCCCAATTTCTAAATAAAGTATGCAAAGATTGCTTGCTGGCATCGCTAAAGGAGGTGGTAAATCTCATGAAAGATTATGTTCTGAGAATTTCATTAAAGAAAAATCAGATGTGGGGTGCTGGGGAGGTGGGACATTGGGTAATAGCACTTGCTACACAACCATGAGGACCCACGTCCAAACCTTCACCACCCACCACATAAAATCAGGTGTACACACACACACACACACACACACATACACACACACACACACACACACACACACACACACACACACACACACACACACTTGTAATCCTAGTACTATTGTGTGTTGGATAGTGGGGAATGGGGAGGCATGGAGAAAACAGAATCACTGGGGCTTGCTGACTGCCAGCCTGGCTCCAAGTTCAGTGAGAGACCCTTCTTCAAAGGAATTATATGGAAAGTGATAATGTGGGTCATCAAATATGCTTCTCTGGCCGGGTGGTGGTGGCGCACGCCTTTAATCCCAGCACTCGGGAGGCAGAGGCAGGCGGATCTCTGTGAGTTCGAGGCCAGCCTGGTCTCCCAAGCGAGTTCCAGGAAAGGCGCAAAGCTACACAGAGAAATCCTGTCTCGAAAAACCAAAAAAAAAAAAAAAATGCTTCTCTGGCTTCTGCATATACATAGGCATAGGTATATACACACACACACACACAAACACTATATATGTGACATATATATATATGAAAAGATAAATTTCACCAGCTTGTTTATTGCTCTGTGTCTCAACTTTAAGATTATTTGTTAAGCAAACTGTGGTTTACACTTGTTCCCTTTTCTTTGGTCTTTTCTGTCAATGCCCTTTAAGCCTCCCATATGTATTTTTAAGATGGCATCAAGTTTCTTTATAACTTTAATTATTATTACTAGCTATCTCTTCATAATTTGTTCATTTTATTTATACATTATTCTAACTATTGCATCACTATTTGTATTTCTGTTTCTGATTAAATGCTTGTGAAAAATAGCAAAAATAAGTACTTATAATGATGAGAGTGCTGTCTCATAATTTCAACTGGCAAACAACAGCTTGTGGGAAGGGACTTTGAGAACTGTGAGAAGTCAGAGATGTTACCCCATTTCCATGGTAACAAGTTAACCTGTTACACTATCGCAAATGCTAGCAACAGACAGGAGACACCTCAGGTCAGAGACAGAGATGGTTATTATTCATGGCAGCAGCAGAAGCCAGGGTGTTAGCATTTGCCTCAGTTCCATGAGCTCCAGTTCTCACAGGGCCAGGTGGCAGCTGCATTCACACTGTCTTGTTTTACAAAAGCTCTGAGCTTCTAAGCTCTGGCCAATGGATGTGATAATAGGCTGTAGGTATGGCTGGCATTTTCCCCAGAGAAAACACTATATGTATTGTTCTATTTGCTCCACAAGCATAGTTGAAAAGATAATTCAAAACAGAAGGAATTGGTGAGTCTGCCCTAGAGACAGGCACGCAAGTGCCTCCTGTTAAGGATTTTCCCCAACAGTGTCCAATCATTGTCTCTCCCCTGCACTGCTTTGATGAATGTCTCTATGTTCCAGCCCAGTGACTACTCAGAATCTGCCCTCAGTAGATTGTACTCAATCCATTCATGAAGTCTCAGACAGCACTCAATAAGGCCACTATAATGAGAACTCCAGTATCATCCAACAGACAGAGACTGCCTCTGTTTGCCAAAGGTTCAATTCAGCAAAAATCATCCAAGTGAGTTGTAGCTCAAAGGGTCCCAAGAGGCACTGCTACTTCTTGGTATGTAGCTTTTTTCCACCAGGAGAACCCACTTTGCAACTTACTGGTGAGGAAATATGGGCACACAGCGCTGAGGACAAAAGAGTTCCAAATTGGCTCCAAGGGCTTTCCACAAGGACACCTTCTGGTCCTCATTTTGATCTCTGCTAAAACTAATGAAATTGTATGGAATTCCAAGCAGCCCAATGCTCTTCCTTGGTTTGCTTATTTATGCACGTATACAAAAGAACACAAGTTCTGCAAGCCTCTTTCCTTGAAATCACCCAGCATATTTGAAGATAAGCTCCTATGTTATCAGCAGACAGAGGGTTAATATTCTACATCATCTTCTTACATTAGCTAATGCCCTAATGTAGGAGCAAGAGGTAAAGAGAGAGAAGAGAGACAAGGGGAGGAGAGAGGAAGGGGGAGAAAGCAAGATTTCTTTACCCAGGTTTTAAGAACCTGTTAAGAGCTCGTATTTTTAGTCCACCTGATGTCCCATAGTCATTAGCAACATCTTAAATATTTATGCCAGAGAATATTGAATGAACTCAAAGGTCCAGTTCCACAACCACAGCAGTTTCTCTGCTGAAGAACAAGGTTTGTTCCTGTGGGGTGTATCAGGCTGCAGACACACACAGCACAAAGCATTTTTGTTGTTTGTTTTGACCTTTTTCTAGAGCACATAGTACCTCATTGTGCAGAAAAATTAGTCGCCCAGTTTCAACATAACTGCTACAGAAGTTTCCCAAACCAACTGAGGGAATATGCCTGAAAATTTCAAGGACTGAACTGAGAGATGGACTGCTAGTCCCCTTCCATCCTTCACAGAAAGGAGCACCCCACTTCCTTACCTTCACAAGACCCAAGATAAAGTTCTAACAATGTAACTAGACCCCGATAATACCAATGATGAATCTTCTATACTTTGAGATCAGCACATATGCAGAGAGATCTCTGTAATCATCTCAGAGGAAGCTCTACTCACCCAGTTAAACCTTTTTATTAGCAGTTTGAGGTGTCAACTAAAAGCTGACTATTAGATTAAAGCAGAGATCCCTGCTCACCCTGGGCTTTGTTTTTTTCAGCTGTCTTTGTACCTCTTCCTTAGGAATTGAATTTTCATCATCTCCTCAATCCCTTCTTATTACCAGACAATAAATTGAAGGGCCATATATTGTTTCAGACTAGTCAACATGGGCACTGTTGATTCTGGTGAATTTCCCTCAAATTTGACTAAGCATTTTGCAAGGTTCTCTGACTCTTCCACAGCAGGTTTTACTTGTCAAAACCCCAATACTGATGCCATGCTAGCCATGGCAGTGTGCCTCTTAAATCTTAGTACCCCTGTGGGATACCTAGGGGCAAACAAGAGAACCTGTCACCAAAAAGGGGAAGCTGGAGACCAATGACCTCAGGCTTTCAGGTTTGAGACATCCTAACTCTATTTTCTCTGTGTATTCTGCTGGAGACCTAATATGATCAGCGGCTTCCTCCACCTGCTCTGTGCCTTCCCAAACATGATGGGCTGTATTCCCTCAAACTGTAAGACAAAATCAGTTCTTCTTTTTCCTCTAAGTTGTTTCTTGTCAGGCAGTTTGTTATATCAATGAAGACTATTTAATATAGTTGTTACTATCACCTTGAATAGGTGTTTATAACCATGAGATATTTTATGAAATCATCATGGTGATTCCCTCCATGAAAAGATTCTGTGGTGAACTCACAAAGGGAAAACAAGCCAAGGTATATTGCCATGAAAATAATATTAACTCAATAGTGAAGATTACAAAGGAGAAAAAAGAAATTAAGTAAGAAAACAGCAAGATGTAAATAGTCTTTTGTTATTGATAATTGCTTTAAGTATAAATGGATTAAATTCTCCAAGCAAAATGCCTTATCACTGATAGATTACTGAAAAAACAAGTTTCTTTTTTCTTTTCTTTTCTTTTTTTTTTATTTTGAGCACAAGCCTGTTGAACATCCATAAGAGTCTTAAATGAAATGGGTACATACTTTTAAACTCATTGCCCAAGGTCACTAGGATCCTGGGTTTCACTCTCCAGGAAAAGATAAACCCCTTCTGTGTCTTCTCCCATCTTTTGGGCTTGATTCAGTCACTTGGCTAGGAGGCCTGACTGTGATTAAAAAGGAATTAATCTTCTCTCTCCCCCCATCTCTTTCTCTCTGCAATGAAAATATTTTTTATTTAAAAGATTATTTTTTGCATTTTATATACCAACCACAGTTCCTCCCCCCTCCCCTCCTCCTGCTCACCCTCCACCTTTCCCCTCCCTTCCCTTCTCCCATTCTCTCCCACCTCCCTCCCATCCCCCACCCCATCCACTCCTCAGAGAGTGTAAGGCCTCCCATGGGGAGTCAATAAAGTCTGGCACATCAAGTTGAGGCAGGACAAAGCCCCCCTCCCCCCCCCATTGAGACTGAGCAAGATATCCCACCAAAGGGAATGAGCTCCAAAAAGCCACTTCATGCACTAGGGATAAATCCTGGTCCCTCTGCCAGTGGCCCCATAAACTGCCCAAGCCACACAACTGTCACCCACATTCAGTGGGTCAAGTTTGGTCCCATACAAGTTCCCCCAGCTGTCAGTCCAGAGTCAGTGAGCTCCAACTAGCTTGGCTTAGCTGTCACTGTGGGTTTCCTCATCATGATCTTGACCCCTTTGGTGAAAAAAACAAGTTTCTTTTCTGGTCATAGTGAGCTTGTAGATATGACATATACCATGGAGACATCATTTAACAGCGCTATATAGTATAGTTAAAATTCATCGAATGAATAGATTGTAAGTGTTCACATAAGTAAATCTTGGCAGCTGATGGCAGCTGGGGCAGGGAGCGTCATTTCTCTTTGGGTAGTGACCATAGATTGTCTATGCTTCAGTGGATGACTCCACACTTATGAACATGCAGACATTTCTAATTGGGCACAATAAGACAAACAAAAAGAGCACATGAGGTTGGGGGGCATTATGAGAGAGTTTTGGGAGCCTGCAAGGGAAAGTAAGGGTGAGATGATCACAACACATTGTTTACATCTATGAAATTCTTAAAACACAGTTTTTTGAAAAGAAACAAAAATGTTAACTGTATGAAGGGATAGAAATGTAATTTGTTTGATTGCTATTGTGGCTCCACAATGCATATGTGTAGTAAAAGACCATCATATTGTAAACTTTAACCATATGTATGTAAACATACAGTTTCTATTCCTCAGTTTTATCTCAGAAAAACCTAGAAATGTTTAAATAAAAGTCTTTTACATTTAATACATCAACATATAGGTAAATGAAGGAATAATTCAAAGACCTAATGTAGACAAAAGAACACAGTTCAAGGACTTAATCATAAGAATGGAAAGAATAGATACCTCTAGCTTTCATGTCTTTAATAAATTATGAGAGGAAGTGTTCATTTAAATGGAACATTTTTTTATATCATGTAGAATTCATTAGTGCATGTGAAGGAAGAAGATATGAAGGTGTGAAATTCCACCATAATTTGTATAAACTAATTTTATATAAATATATGATATATTTATATAAATTAAATACATATGTATTTCAATACTTAATATGCACAGCACAGAAAAAATTTAGTTAATACTATATTATGTCCAGACAAACTGACTCCAAATTCTACATTGCTGGGTAGGGGGTTAACTATGTAATGGACTGCAGTTCAGTGATTTTATATGTGACACAGTACAGGAGGTGTTTCATTTAGGTCATGTTGTGCTTCCCTAAGTCAAGCTAGGGTGACTCTTAGCAAAAATATTAGAACATACACATGAGAATCATGACAAAGCGTATGAAGCCTTCTTGCCTTCTTACAGTGTTTTTTAAAGCAAACTGAAGTTTCTCAAGGAACAGTTTTAATAAAAATTTAAGCATGTGTGTTAATGAGGACAGGAGAGAGAGGAAGAGAGACAGAGATAGAGATAGGTGGATTTAGGGAAAAGGGAGTGCATATTCATGATGCGAATATAAGTTTCTCAAAACAGGAAGACACCTTTGTCCTGTTTTCAAACTCTACATTTTCAGTAAGCTAAGTTTTCAGGTATATATAGATAATGGGTAAAAAAAAAAAAAGTACATGAGAGAGATTATTGAATAAGTAAATGTTAACTTTCATTTGATGAAGAAAACCAAGGGCATATTTTGTGATTGCTATGATGCTTATTAGGAATATTTACTAATGATAGACTAAGCTCCCCATAGTGATCATGCCTACTCAAGTAGGGATGTGATGAGAATTAAATTAAGTAATACCTGTAAAACATATAAAATGGTGTCTGGTATGCAATAATGACAGGAAGGCCACAGTAAGTGGTAGCCACGTTGAGTCCCACATTACAGTTGGGAAATAAGATGAGAAATGTTTTGCTTGCATAGTAGCTGCATTTTTGTGTGTACGCCTGTGCTTGTTGGGAGAGAGAGACAGCATGCGCACAACATAGGGAAAAAGGTAAGTAGACACAGGCAGCAGGGAGTTAGCCAACACAGTTTGTAAGAGGTTTAAGTGATGTTAAGTAATGGTAATTACATGGTGTTAAAGACTAGAGAAATCTAGTTTGGCAGGAACAGCCTGAGAAGTAATTATGAAAAAGTAGTTAAATTACTTAAAGTCTAGATCAATAAAATTGGAGTTTTTCCCCCAAGGGCTGGATGGGAATGTCAATCCGGCAGAAGACATGGAAAGAGGAAGTGATGTGAGTGTAGACATGAACAGGCAAACCAAGAATGTCTATGAAACTCACTGGAACCAGAGCAGGGTGGACCAAGTGCCTGGCTTGTTGTGTATGGGCAACTGGAACTTGTGGTGGTTTGGGGGAGAATTTCATGACATAACTCACTTTGGGAATGTAATTCTAAACGCAACATTCAGGTAAAACAGGAGACAGTGGGGCTAAGAATTACAGATGGCAACAAGGGATTCACAAAATACAATGTGGATGACAGCACGGATTCCAGAATCAGAAGGTGGATGAAATACATGATCTTGGAAATGTGAAAACACACTTTACTATTAGCATCATTTTCTGAAAACAGATGCTTGGTTATTTCTTTAGAACAGAACATTAATTCATTCCCTAATGACACTAAGACATCCAGCAAGCCAATCTAAATTTAGTGACACTATTGGAAGCCTCCACTGAAAGAATTGTGTTGTCAATTTTCTTCCAGTGTTTGTGTCTTTTCCTACTGATGAATTGTTTCTCTGTTTTCCAGATTCCCATGTCATTTCTTTCTATCCATAAAATTTAGTAGAATATGTCAACTTTTAGTCAAGCTTGGTAGATTCCACTTGCATTCTCTGTGCATCACTTACTGGATGTATTAAACACTGCTGTGGCTGGTCCACCAAAGAAGTCTACCTGGGGCAAGAATCACTTTTATCTTGTGTTACTGATTCTCTCATTCTGTGGTATATATCTTGGATTCTTGATAAATATTTTCTAAACTAACGAATGGGTGAAACAATGAATGTGTGTCACTTATCGGCAAACCTTCATTGTTGAATGTGATGAGGATTGTTTGTCCAAGACAGAAGTATTCATAATATTCTCTATAAAGTAAGAGTGGTAAGGTCCCTGATTCATTGACTGTAAAGCCACAATGTGGATTAATCTTGGGGACTACATGATTCCTCATTTTCTTGGACTCTGGAATCTAGGGTCATATGAATTTGTCTATTTGTAAATTATGGGAGCCTTACTTGGGCCAAATAAGACCTTATAGTAACATAGCCATTATGAAATAGCATCATTCAATCTATAGGAATCACTTTCAGGACTCTGTGTTTTCTGAAAGTCTGTGGAATTTTGTATAAATATTTGTAGGTAAAAGTGGTACTGACATTGACAGAAGACACACAAATTAATTAATGCCCAGATTTATACAGTTATTAG
>CABHPR010137531.1:11101-35074 GCA_902168415.1 Peromyscus melanophrys | reverse complement strand
AAACTAGCCAGGACCAGATCAGAGAGATCGTCTAATGGAAATCCAGGTCAAGCTGCCAGAGAAATTGCAAGTGGTGGCCACTGAAGTCAAGGGTAGATCATTTCTTGGCCCTTTTGGCTAAGGTCAAGTGGAGACCAATCACTGGTAGAACTTCAGAGAGTCTTAACAAGGAAAATATTTTTAAAAGCATCCCATTTAGCAGCAAATAGCATGTGAACGGAATGAAGTTCTTGAATATGCTAGTCATATCAGCACGCATTTGTTATTGGGAGCCGAAAGAGGACAAAGACCCTGAAAGTAGGAAACCTCAGTCGGGGCAGCGTGGCCCGCACTTTTTGCACAGTCCCACCTTGAATATAGTACTCAAGACTGTACCAAGTACCAAATAGTTGGAGTGCGTTGAGATAGTTTGTCTCCACACCTTGTGTATATTTTCATATTAGCCCAACTTCATGTTAGAGTGAGCTTTCAGGTAACCCAAAGACACCTTTGGTCCGTATACACTGTGAGCAGTTGAACCCCCGAATGTCCTCCTCATGGTCTCCCTGAAGAGAAGGAGGAAGGAGAGAGATGGCGTTAATTTACATAGACGGACATTGTTAAAGCTCATATTTTATGTGACATAAGTCCTAGTTGTTAGATATCTAATGATTAAAATGGTGCATTTTCAGGAAAGCTTTTCAGTATGTATCATATCAAGTCAACAAGGTCCAGCATCCTTTTAGCAGGCACATAGCATGTGAGGTAGATGAGATCAGCATTCTCCACTATAAACCTGGCATAAATTGTTACCTGCCTTGAGTAAGTAGGCACAAGGCTGGAGAGCCCAATAAATTCCTCTTCCCTAATCTATATAGACACAAACACAACATAACTGTGTAATTTTACCCCTCATAAAACATACCTTTCACACCCATGACAAGCCTAGATGTTGGACATACATGTGTGGAGCAAGATATTTCCTTTGGCATCTGTGCCTTATAGGTGACCTTATTCAGCTTTAGCCCTCTTTTCCTGAACACTAAAATCAAATTGCATAGTATAAAGCTAAGACAGCCTTGGCAATCCCAATTAACAAAACATTAATGTATTGGGGTGTCCGTGGGTTTTTTCTGCAGCATAGTATGCTGCATGGCTGTGGCTGGTTTGGTTTCTCACCCCAGAATGTGTGCACAGCTTGTGCTCATATAGTGTAAATTGAGTCCATATAAATGTGAGCACCAGCATCTGACCCATCTACTCCAGCTGGAATTACTGTATTTCACTAAATCAACATGCTACAGTCATTAAGGACGTCATTATTTTGTGCATTGCTGAGAGAGGAGAGAGGGGAGAAAAAACATTGCTGTCAATTGAACTGATAGAGTGCTTCAGAGGCGCAGTGCTATGGGGGAAATGTGCATTTAGAATTACTGAAATATGTTAAGACTGAGACTGTAAGCAAAAGGTTGGCTCAAAGCACATAATGGCATAATTTAACACCCCAGCTGTAGCATCCGTCACCCTCGCTGTCCACAAGATTGCACATACCACAAATAGATACTCTGGAACAGGAGAAAAATTCCAAGTCAGTTTATTTGTTTCTGAATTCTACAATTCTCTGGGACTCCAGGAAATCTAAGGGTATGAAGATTTTTTTCATTCAATCCTTTACAATTTTTTTAATATCAAGTTTCAATGATATTGTCACTGTAGGTCTATGCTGATATCACAACGTATTTATTGTAGTAAAACTTTGTGACTACCTTAGTGTCCAATAATAGGAACCCATTGCCTACTGCACAGCTGTCTAAATCATCTTTATAAAAGAGTTCGAAACACATGTTTGTGACCAGAGAATAAAGTGCAGATCAGAAGTAAAAATGGTGCACCTGGGAAACAATATAAAAAGTGCAGAGGCCGCAAAAGCTAGGAACAGTGACACACTGGTAACACCAGGTGGGTAGTATGGTAGGAATTCAAAAAAATATTTTAGACTTTTCTTCATTTTCTAAATATAACAGTATTTTTTAATTGGGGGGGGGGGAAAAAAACAAGGATAGTTGCCCAGAATTTATGTTTTGCCTGTGTAATGGTATTAGCTCCGCCCATGACCTTGGTCTATATGGCCTGAAGGAGGCGGTGCTTCTTGCCATCATATGTGACCTCTTAAAAGGAAGAAGTGCCCATGCCACGAAGCCACATGGCATTACCTGCTCTCTTGTATCTTCTCCTGGTGGTGGCTTGCAGCATCTACCTGATTCCACCCTTCTTCATCTCCATCTTCACTTGGAATGTCCCGCCTAACCTTATTCTGCCTCGCCATTGGCCAAACAGCTTTATTTATCAACAAATGAGAGCAACGCATATTCACAGCATACGGAAAACATCCCACAGGATGGCTGTATTTTGCATAATTTCCTCACTTCTTCTGAACCAGCTTTATTCTTGCTGAGTGTTACTAATCCTTCTCTGACTCAGGCAGTCATGTTTCCTTCCCAGAACCCACAATTCCACTTAGTAAAATCATCTTGGCAGTGTCTCTCTGAGTCTAAGTTAAATTCCCATCTATTGTCTGAAGAAGTTGGGACTTAAGGGTTGATTATGGTTCAGAACTTCAAATGGTAACTTTCTGGATTGAGCAGGAAGGAATTTTTGTGAAGTATTAGACATTGGTATGTTTGAGGACAGGAGGCAGGGGGATGAGTATGATCTGTGGGGTCTTCTTCACAGTCTAGGCTCACTAGTAAATTCAGATGCTCCCTGTATGGGTGCTCAGTGAAGACTGTAGGCACCACACACCACTTCACAGTGCTTCTCCCTGTCGGCCTTGGCCCTGTATACAGAGCAAATCAATCCTCTCCCAGGCAGGCCTCAGTAGTTTCTCTTGCTCAGCGGCTGGCACCAGTGGCTGGAATCTGCCTCCCTTTTCCTTGCTTTGTCCCTGTTTACTCTCCCTGAGTACATGCCCTACACTATTTTTACCATATTCTGTGCTCGTTGATATTATTATCACTCCAAATGCCATTGCTCTTTCAATGCCTGTATTCTTCAGCATTTTCAATTCCCACGACACCGTTAGCAAATGTGGTGCTGGACCCTGCTGGGGAACGCTATGCTCAGCTCTCAGTCACTTGGCTGCAGCAAATTTCACAAGCAGACTGACGATCAAGGCAAAAGGAGGAGCCAGCCTGGGGAAGGTTGCTGAGACGGGCTGACGCGTGCATGGTTGCCGGCTTGAGTTTGCCAGAGTTGGAGTGACTTATTTCTGCTCTGTGTCCTATGACAAGCCTTGTATCTACCACTGCATATATATTATCCAGGAAGTTATTTCTTTCCAATATTTGCTCCGAATTCCATGCAGGTGATGCCTGTTTGAAATCAAAGTGGGATTTAGTCTTTAGTGTTTTTTTTAGGTTTGCTACAACTTTGAAATTTTGGACTAGTAAAATGCATTGTGCTGCACATCTAAGTAGAATGCAAGCTTTTTTCTTTTGTACAATGTCAACATATTGGCAACAAATTGTAATTATTCACCATGTAAATTAGCACATGTCCTTGATCTTAAGTACTAGCAATAATTTCAGAAAACTTACTTTTGAAGTTTGAAAAACTTAAAAGTAAAAAAAGAACAGAATTAAGTCCCTTTGTTCTTTCTCTCAGTGAGGAACACACTTAAGACTTTTCTTTGGTTACCGTGATACCTGTTTGCTACACAATTGAGGAGAAAACTGGGTTTTAACACTAAGAAAATTGAAGGTATGCAATTGTTCTTCAGAATGGTGGTCTGGAAGCACCGTGCAAGATCTCAACTTGGCATTTTATTCAAATTTGAAAAGGGCTTCAGAAGTTACCTACCACAGCTGCCTTACTTTGAAACTAAAGAAACATAGCCCTTAGCCCAGACACAGTAGCACAAGTCTGTAATCTGTTTTCAGGAGGCTGAGGCAGGAGGATTCCAAGTTTTAGGTTTAGCATGGGCTATTTAGTGAGGCCTTGTCTCTAAAGAGAAATAAAGTCAGGGGGTGGAGGGAATGTAGACCCCCATCAGCTTATGTATCTTTGACACTTAGTCTTCAAATCTAGGAAACTGCATCTTGTCACTCCCAGAATTTTTCCCACTTTATAATTACCAGAAAAAAAGAAAAGGTTATCATATTTAAAACAAAAAAGCATCTCTTTTAGTTCCTCTCCTACTGATATTAATACTTACAGGTTTCCTGTGTGTCCTTCCGTATGTCTGTAGGCAGGATCATATTTAATGCAAACTGGCTAAGAAAAGAGTTTAAGTGAGCTCTTAATATTTTTAAATCCCCAGAGGAAGTGGTTTATGGTATTCCTTGTAAATGGGAAAAAGTGTTTCATGTTCCCTCCCCAAGGAAGAGCTTTACTCAGGCTTGTGGTTAATTCATGAACCCTGTTCCAGTGTCAGCACAAGGTGTGGTCATTTTAAAAAGAACGGATGGTCGAGATTGATGGGAAAACCTCAGGTCGACACTGATTCTGCCCATCAGCTCATCAGACGCCTTGCCAAAGCCCTCCCACTTACAAAGTGTGGCAAAGTAGATCTGGCCCGAACATTTCAACAGCTGTGCGGACTCATGGGCACAGGAAATAACTGAATGAAGAAGTGGGCTCCATACAAAGGATGAGACTAAAGCAGCCGTGTTTTTTCCAAATTCTTAGGTGATATTTTGCCCCTATTAAAAATGATCTGAGCACTTTTACTAGATGACAAGGTATTAGAATTCTTCCTCCGAGGCACTTGGTTTACTTACACACATCTCTTTTCTAACACGTTCATGGTTTCTTAGATAGTCGGGCATTTTTTCCCTCTCCTCACATGTAATGCTGTTAGATCAGTATCCACCTTGAATCCACCCATACTTCTCACACCAGACCCAGTGTGTTGCTTAACATATCCTACAAACTAGTTCTAAAGGCTTTAAAACAAAAGCTGTAAGTAATTCTGTCCTCAAAATACAAAACCGGAGTTAAAGGTCGGAACCAGGCTGGAGAAAGGAGAGGAGAGGCAAGAAGTCTTTGCTCTATGCTCCAGGTGTACTTCTTGCCCAGTATAGGTGCCGGGTTTTGATCCTTACATTTACTGAGAATTTGAATGGGTTCAGTTACAGTTATCAAATTCTGCTCACACACATATTGGTTTACCATATCTATTGACTCTAAAATAAGCAGAATGCACATTCTGCAGGGTAGATGCTCTTTAGTAAGCCCTGGCATATATTGTTTACTCTAAAACATCCATGTCCATTTCAGAATTTCCATTTTTAACAGAAGGAAGGTATCGCCCATCTTTACACAGGCCTTGTCCTCGCATAGGCATTTTCCCTGAAAACTCCAGTGAGCTGAATCCTAACACGGAAAAGATCATATTCGCACGCATCAATGTGAAGTGTGGAAGGCTCCCCATGCTTTGTGCCCAGGGGCCCTGTGAGGGGCACGCTTATGTGAAGCTGTTCTGTCCTTGCATTAAATGCAGTTGCTGCATGTGCTAGACTGTGTAAATGGTGTTTCACCGATGTTTACTTCTGGCATGTTCCAAGCACTGTGATGTACGGACACTCGGAGTTGGTTTGCTGTTGGACTCTTGTTCTTATTATGGTTGTCCATGTCCATGCTATTCAGCAAAAGCACCTTTTGTGTGTTCCACTGTATTACCAAGATGATTTGTTATGAGCTCCTGAAAAAATAAAAATATCCATTTCCTTTGATCAGACTGAAAATAATTCAGTATGCTAAAGTCAGTTCATTAATTATTCCAAGTATTTTTGAAATGATGACCTGTCTTTGAAATGAATCCTCAACTTTAGAGAGTAGAACAAAGAAAACCATGAGAGAATCAATATCTTTCATCCTAGACTGCACAAGGTAATATATATGTGGTGGTAGACTGGTCTTGGATATAATGGGTCTGCCTCTAAGGAGGAGAAATCCATGTATCATTTTTATGAAGCCCATTAAATATTTCAGTTCACTAACCTACTTAAGTAGTGGTCTTACATTACAAAAAGTTAGTGTCATAACTCTCAGCCATTTATTTCCTTCTTAACTGATACGGTCCAGCGCATGGTAAAGTCTGAGCTAAGAGCATCTCAGAATTTTGTTGTCTCAAGTTGTCCCTTGTATTTGTTGGTAACACTCGCTTATTAATTTGCCATTACAATTGCAGTTTTTGTTACTTTAAGGCACTCAACCAGAATGCTGAGCTCAGGAGTCGGCTGAACAGAATACACTCAGAGTCTATCATTTGTGATCAGGTTGTCAGTGTAAATATTATCCCTAGCCCTGACGAGGTAAGGCTCATTATGAATGGATATAGAACACCTGTCTTATGACATCTAAATTACTGCATATTTTTGCTTATTTTAAACAGTTGTTTTCTGTTAGTGATATTCTCTCCATAAACGTTCGCGTTGCAGACAGCTCAGTAGTCTTTGAAGTCAGAAATGTTTATGAACTTGACATCATGTACTCTGGTGACTGCTGTCTCTTTATTTATTTCAATATTCACCTGATGTCACCGAATATTTAATTTATGTATCTAGTCCAGCTTGTTTATTTTCTGCATCTGTTTTGTTCTTTTTTTTTTAACATGTTCATTATCACCAAATGTCTAATGAAATGCTGAAAAAGTTTTAGCTGACAAATTGTTAAATAAGAAAAAAAAATTCCTAAAACCAAAGTAAAAAAAAAAAAAAGAATTGCTTAAAGGTTTCTTTGGAAGAAGTTATCTAGGGAGGGAAGCTACCTCTTCCTGCTAAAACGAAGCTAATTGTGCTGCTAGTGAGCGCCCTTCATGATGACTCAGGCAGTCAAAAGCCAGCAGGGACTGGAAGTGGGGTAGGGTGCTTGCCTCGCATGCGGAGGCCCTGGGTACAGGTAACGGGTGTGAAGTGAAAACTCACCGTGTGCTGCGGCCTGTTCTAACCAGTCACCCTGTGCTTCATGTGTCATTTTTAACAACCTCTACAGTACACGCTATTATTCTTTTATTAAAGAAATGGCATGAAAATAGAAAATCATCCAGAATGCGGGCTAAAATGTGTATAAGCTTTTGTAAAATTATGTTTTATTAATCATTAGAAATTAAAGCTTTGTGCATGGCAATGCATCTAACGAAGTGAGAGTTTAAACTAATACTAAGGTCATATTTGCATGAAAGCCATATGTTTTACCATAAATTTTACTGTAAATCAGACTCAAGCATTCTGCTGGAAAGATCCCAAGGCATCCTACCTTTGACTTAAGTTGTCTGTCCACTGTTTCTGTTCATCTTTAGGGTCCCACTGAACTCTAATCACATTTATATCCACTCAGTTGCTCAGGATCTATGAATATTTCTAAGATTGGTTAATGAAAAAATATTTAGCTCCAGCAAGGTGACTCAGTGAGTCAAGGCACTTGCCACCAAGTCTGATGACCTGAGTTTAGTCCCTGGGGAACCACACAGTGGGGGAGAGAGCAGAGTACTGTAAGTTGTCCTCTGAACCACCCCCTTATACACATGTATGTGTGCGTCCCATAGGTACACCCAATACATACATGTGATTTTAAAATTACTTAATAATCCTTAGCTGAACTCTTCAACCTGAAAAGTGAATTAAAAGATATATATTATAGTCTTAAAATTCTTTCTAAATAAATTTATCTTCCTTGAAAGCAGTTGTTTGTACCTTAGCACACATAAACAGTATTTTTCTTGAAATAAGATTCAGTAGTCTAGACATGTTTGATTGGTTTAAAATTCATGATTTAATTGGAAATCAAATTATATATCTCCTATTTCAGAAATTAGTCTTATACATCACCAGCCTAGCTGTCTCAAGACGTTTCTGTAAATACTTCCTGAGGTTTAATTTACTGCTTAAAGCAATTGTTCTCAACCTGTGGGTCGTGAGCCATTTGGGGAGTTGCATATCAGATAGTTACATTACAGTCATAACAGTGGAAACATCACAGTTATGAAGTGGCAGTGAAAATAATGTTATGGTTGGGAGTCACCACAACATGAGGAACTGTATTGAAGGGCTGCAGCATAAGGAAGGTTGAGAACCACTGGCTTAGACTATGACTAGCAATGCCAGGCCTAAGACCCCAGTCAATTCACATTTTTAATAGGGGTTTCACCTGTTAAATTCCGTTTGCTACCAATGGAGCATACTGTAACATCATGGCCTTTCAGTTCTGCCTTTGGGAGTCTCTAGGCACAGTAGATGGAATCACATATGGTAGCAAGTGAAAATTGGTCACTCGTGTTAACAGACAGTTTGGAATTCTCTAGAAAATCTAATTTGGAGGAATAGCAGTGCTACTAGGAAGGAAAACATGATTCTGTCCTATGCATCTCTCTCCCACAGGCTGGTGAGCAAATCCATGTCAACCTCCCTCTGTCCCAGCAGGTGGCCAATGAGAGCCGCCTCTCCATGTCAGAATCTGTGTCAGAGTTCTTCGACGCCCAAGAGGTGCTCCTGTCTGCAAGTTCATCAGAGAACGAGGTAAGGTTCCCGGGTTTGGGTAAAGACCGTCAGACTCTGGGACTTCGGGCTGTTGTATGTATTTGTTTATGTCACGGGAAGATGCTCACCTTATAGCAGAGCCAAAGCGTGTAAGCCACCATGATGCTTCCCATTTCCTGAGCACTTCACAGTGCTTCCGGGCTGCAATTCGGGGGCTCTTGGATGAATAAAGGGAAACTAATCAAATATTTATATATGTGGCAAAGTAACCAAACCACTGGTAACAGAGTTCATTGCAGGGACCATTTGGTAATACAGAAAGGGTGAGAGAATTAGAAAACCATCTCTGCTGGGCAACTTAATATGTCTACAAGGAAATCTGATCTGTCCCAATCCCCAGTATTCTTAGGACCACAATTTAGCTGTCACACAAAAATGCTAATAATCTGGTCTCTGTACTCAGGTGCAGCCTCATGTTCCTTTTTGTTCTAGATCCTTCCAACAGCCAAAGGAGTGGTTCCTGGAGTTATCAATTTGCTAAAGACATCGTATTTTCCCTTGTAACAAAGAGAAGTAGTCTTTTGTACCACCCACACTGGAAACAACTGGACTGCATATTATCCTTGTGCCCTGTGTTTTAGAGGCTTCCAAAAATAGTGGCTTTTATTCATATCTTCTTCCTGTACCACAATAATGAGGCATGAGCCAGGAAATAAGCTCACATAATAGTCACCACAATATTCTCAGGGTTATCCCTCCTTTTTAGTTAAGGTGTGGCCCCTAGGTCGATCTATCCTGTTCCAGTCTTTGAGTTTCTTCCTGATGAGAACCCCCTAGAAGGCTCCTCAAGCCTTTACACTGACACTCTTGGTAAGCCCACCTTGTGAGCCAAGCATTGGTGTGTGAATTCCGTAAACAGCTGCAGGGTCCATGCAGGTGGTGTGTCCTGTACCACAGCTACCAGTGGAGACGGGTCCTCTGCACTGGCACA
This sequence comes from Peromyscus melanophrys, assembly GCA_902168415.1. Taxonomy (NCBI): domain Eukaryota; kingdom Metazoa; phylum Chordata; class Mammalia; order Rodentia; family Cricetidae; genus Peromyscus; species Peromyscus melanophrys. The sequence continues at coordinate 25,627 of CABHPR010137531.1, read as the reverse complement.
TTTCTCCCAGAGAAATGTATGTTTTCTTCCCCCGACATTCAGTCCTTTGGTGTGCCTCGTTTACTTCTCCCTCCCGGCTATCACCCTCCAACACAATATGTTTCATCCATTTCATTTGTCTTTCATGTCTCCTCCTCTAGAATGCAGGTTCCACAAAGGTCGAGAGTTTACCACTTTGTCCCTAGAACAGTCTAGTGAATTCAGAACTGGCACTCAATAAGTATTTACCAATGCAATAAAGGAAAGAGTTCTTTCAGGCCGTTCATCCACTAATTCTTCTGAGAAGTGCCCACATCAAAATTTCCCTGACTAGGGATGCGGTATCTACCACCAGTGCATTTACTTAATGAGTCCTCAGCTCCTTTTAAGAAAATTGTCTACTAAAAGCTACATTAGTTTTTAAAGATGGCCTACTTCTTTCCAGAATGCTCTACCAGCCTAGTGTCTGCTTTAGAATTTGTGTCTGCAGGGACACACCTAGTCACATTTGGAAAATAGTTCCTGAACTGTTTTTGAACCCTGAAGTTCAACACAAAAACATTTGGCTCCAGCACTTTGAACTCACAGGGAAGAAGACAACCCTTGGTAGCACCGCGGGGGCTCGGCCTATGCATAGGACCACAGCAAACAGCCCAGCCCCAGTTACTGCACCAACTTATTACATGCCCACCTCTGACCCATGTCCATTGCCACCTCGGAATTCTACACCGGCGATATTGTATCATTTATGGCACAGTTTGGGAGAGATCGGAAACCAAAGAGGAATAGCATGCTTAAGCATGGCTGTTTCCTTAACAAATGCTAACACTAAGCATGCTTGCGATACACATTCGGTTCTGGTAGGCACTTGTCTCCTCATCTGTAATCAGGGAGACTGGCTTCTTCTACAGAAACTGGGTGGAAGAGAAGCTAAAAAACAAGCTGAAGAACTCAGCTTTACTGAGCCTGGTGGTGTTCCCTCTAGCTCTCTTTCAGTCAGTGAGAAATGTAGAGACAAAGTACAGAGGGAGAATATGAATCAGAAAAAAAATATTCTTAATTTGCCACGTTAATAGACTTCACATGCAAAAGCAACTCTCTTATTATTCTACCCATGTATGCAGTCCCTCTGTCAGGGTTTATCACATGAAATGTGTGAACTCTAGAAGCAGAAGTATGCGAACTCTTTTCAACCCTGATTTTTATTTACTTAGTGTGTGTGCGAAGGGGAGGTATGTGTGTATATGTGCTCTTGTATGTGTATGCCTCTGGGTGTGTGTTTGTGTGCATGCACATGCATGTGTAAAAGCCAGAGGTCAACTTCCAGTATCTTCCTCAGTTTCCCTCCATCTAATTTTTTGAGACACACTCTCTCCCTGAGCCCTGGTATTCATCGGTTTGGCTAGGCTGGTGGCCGGCTCTGGGACTCTGCCTGTCTCCTCTCTTCCATTGCTGTGAGTTCAGGTCCATTCACCACACCCAGTTTTCACATGGGTCCTGGGAATCTGACCTCAGCTCTTTGTTTGTACAGCAAGCACTCTGCCGACAGCTCGGCCCCTCAACCCTAATCTAAAAATCATCAATAAATCTAGAAATATTAGAAATTAAAAATAGACTAAATTATTTTTTAGCAGTACAGGAGATCAAGCCCAGGACCTTGTACATGCTAGGTAAATTCTATCACTTAGCTATGCCCTTAGTCCTACTAGTTTTTATTATATTCAAATTTAAAACTTTCAATAGCAAAATGCTGACATCAAATTAAAAAAAAATGAGTTGAGGAGAACCAAGATGGCGGTCACTGGTGGCCAGCGCAGCCTGAGCATCTTGCTCCAGGCTCTTTGCAGTGGCATCTGTAGCCTCAGGCAGGGCCCTGATTTCTCCCGGGAGTGAGCACCTCTCTTCTGGCCTGGTGAGGCGGGATCTAGAGAGGACCACTGTGAGGAGAGGAGGCTGTGAGGAACAGAGAGAGAGCAACTCTCGAGCCGACAGGCACCATGACTGGGATCATCAAGGTCCTGGACACCGGGAAGCACCTAGACAACAGAACACGAAGGCCGAGGTGAACCTCAGCCCCCTCCCCAGCTGGGCACTGTGGGAAGTGAGTGAGTAGATGGTGGAGCGGTGGGAGAGAAAGAAGAGAGCGAAGAGGTGGTGGAGACAGGTGGTTAGCGCCCTATGAAGTGAGGCAGAACTGGAGACGAGAAGGCAGTTGCTGTTCCTGCTCCTTGGGAAAAGATGGCTCTCACTACCCATCAAGAGAGCCAGTAACAAATGCAAGAGCTAGTGGCTCTGTGCCTTCCTCCTTTGAGAAAACCAACCACTGAATGAGTCGCTGTGACTCCCAGAGACACATCCTAGGTCAGGAAGAAGAGCAGAGCCTGTGGAATGGGGACAACTGACTGGACATGTCCTGCTGTGTTTACTTCTCATCCGTGGCCTGACTGCTGATCTCTCTAGTTCAACTAGGAGACTTGACGACGCTAGGTTGAGCTGCAGTTTTACTGTGCTACATCTGACTTTGGCCAGAGATTTATTTCCTTTGAAGCTTTGGATTGGACAAACACTTGAAGACAGCCAGAGACCCTGCCCACTATGTGCCCCACCCACAGCAGAAGCCACTACAGTGTGCAAGTAAGGGGTGGAGAGATGGGAAAGAGAAGCATAACAGTTTGTGCAGTATGAAGAGAGGCAAATCTGGAGACTCAAGGGTGGAGAGGAACAGTCTGATGTGAATAGCTTGCAAAGCCACCTGAGGCCATGGTGAAGTCCTGGCCTGTGCTGCTGCTGTGGGCCATGTATAGGTCCATGACCATGCAGCAGCAAGGGTCTGTGTCGATGTCCATGGTCCATGTTACTACCAAAGGCCATGTGGATGTCCCTGGCTTGGACTGCTGCCTGGGACCATGTTGATATCCAATGGCTGCACAGAGTTGGCCCCTCCCCTTGCTGCCTGCAGCATTGGGTGAGCTAGCCAGGGCAGTGCTGGAGAGCTCACTCTGGTGGTAAGGATGCAGGAGAGCTGGTGGGCTGACCAAACAACTCAGCCTGGTCCAGATCCAGGGCCCACCCCATCTGTGAACTGCTAGAGCACATGAAGGGGCCAGTCCTGCAGATTCAAAGCTGTAGGATCTCCATGACACAGGGCAACAGCAGGATGTCCATGAGGAGCTCCAGTGAAGGCCCTGCACTGATAGTGTAGCAGAAACCAGAGGCCTCCAACCAGACCAATGACTCTTTGCAATGAACATTTGCAAGTAAAGATGTATGGAATAAAGAGTGTGTGGCTCACTATTACACACTACAGCTTCCATGATGAGATTATTTTTCTTTTATTTCATTCAGGAAGAGGGGGGAGGTTGTAAGGGCAGAGGGCAGGTACAAAGGGATGGGGAAATGAGTAGGATTGGGGTGTAGGATGTGAAATCCATGAAGAATCAATAAAAAGTTAAAAGAAAAAATTGGAAGACTCATCCATTATGGGTGGCCTGCTCCCTGGGTTTGGGTCTTGTACTGTTTAAGTGTAGGGATGGGACTGGACACAAGCAAGCATGCGTGCACCCATCCTCTCTGCTCTTGACTAGGAAAGCAACCAGCGGCTTCAAGTTCCTACCGTGACTTTTCTGCACTGATGGACCATAACCTGGAGTTGTATGCCAAATAAACCTTTCTCCCTTAAAATAAAATTTAAAAAGTTGCAAATTAGGTAAAATGTAAGATATATGATGACAGAAGACTGTTGAAAGACATTTACGTTCCGGTTCATCTCCATATGCCGTCAGTGCACAATGAAATGGGCCGCCTTTCCAAATACAGATGAAGAGCTTTGTCTCTTGTCAGGGAAATGTGCTCAGAACACTACAAAACTAAGATCTAGACATGGTGAGCATTACTATAATCCCAGCACTTGGGGAGCACAGGGAGAAGGCTCACCATGAATGGTCCAGCTTATTCTACATAATGAGTTCACGACTAGCCAGAGATTTGTAGCAAGACTCTGGCTCAAAGCACCAAGCCTGTAACTGGAGGTAGAGCTTTTTGTCCCATCCGCCTGATTACACTCGGCAGTCGTTTCCCAAATTACCACTCAGAGGATTATATTAATTATAAATGATTGGCCAATGGCTCAGGCTTATTAATAGCTAGCTCTGCATTTAAATTAACCCATATTTCTTATCTGTGCTTTGCCATATGGTTTGTGGCTTGTTACCTCATTTTATACGTCTTGCTTCCTCAGCAGCTGGCTATCATCTGCCCTGACTCCACCCTTCTTTATCTCTGTCCTCAGTTTGATTGTACTGCCTAACCTTATCTTGCCTCACTATTGACCAAAACTGCCTTATTATCAACCAATGAGAGCAACACATATTCACGCATACAGAAGGACATCCCACTGCACCAAGCCAAAACAAATGGCCAAACACACAGAATGTGGTCTTCTTTGTTAGTAGGTAAAGACAGTGTGTGTTTATGCTGACGTTTTAAGATTTGGAGGATGAAGCCTATCTGAATGGGCCTGTACTGGCAGCTGCAGATGATTTTCAAACCCTGTGTGTCCTCATGGACTTGCTCATATTTTACAGTAGGAGGGTTTCGGGTTTGTGCTCAGGACACTGCTGTTTACACCTTGAAGACAGTGAAGAGTATCGTTTTCCTGCCTGTAGTGGAGACCTTGGTTTCCCAGTTCCGCTTGTGGCTTAGTGCCCTTTCATAACTGCTCCAACTCTCTGTACATCACGTTGTTCCTTAATCTTATTTTGCCCTTAATTTGGGTTTCATTTTAGTTTGTCTGTTCATGTGTTTTTGCAGTATTTGGGATTGAACCTAGAACTTAGGCATGGTAGTCAGGCAGTCTGCCATTGAGCTCTATCCCCACCTCCGCTGGTTTCCTTGTTGCTCCATTCATGAAGAGAATGACTTAATGTTTGATCTTTCCCCAGCCTCCCAATAGCTGTCAGATTCTAGAGTTTCTTCCCTAGAGCTGTGGAGCATCTTCTCATCTCACCTCCCTAAAGAGAGCTGTAAGCATCTTCTGGAAAACTGAGTTGACTCTGTGTACACTCCCTTAGTTTGTTGGGTTTTAATGACCCTTCAGGTTGACATGAAAAGCCTGTTGTCACTGCCATGCCCTTTCCTGTCTCCCTACACTTAGTCACAGCCACTCTTAACTTCCCAGAGGTCCTTGGGTAAATGCTTCCCTAATGGTTCCTGCTTTTGCCTCTTCCTGGGCCTCTCCCTCTCATAATGACTAGGCAACTCCTGTTCTCTCTCAGACACCTCCCACGCACTCTGCTCAATCACTCTGCTCTGAGCAGCCTGTCTGGAGTCCTCTGTGTGGAGTCACAGGCCTTCTTTTATGTATGTGTGTACTGTATTTTCCATAATTAAGCATTCTAGCCTCCCCCAGCTTCCCACCTTAGCTGAGAAGGAGTGACTTCAAAACAGCGTTCCTCCCTAGCACCTTGTAGAAGATACTCGAGTATTCCTTGAGCCAAGTATGTTTTCACTGTGACATCTGCTTCTCATGTGAACAACTTTGTTACTTTTTACCTTTTGATGATAGGAGCTTTCAAGGCCAGAAGCCTGAGGAACAGTCTCATCACCTCTCTGTCCTTGCTCCCTTAGGCTTCTGATGATGAGTCCTATATCAGCGATGTGAGTGATAACATATCCGAGGACAACACCAGCGTCGCGGACAATATCTCTCGGCAAAGTACGCACCGTTCGAGTGTCCAGTTTGTTCTGTCTACATGCTGAGTTACAACCCTGGTGGACCACTAGCCAGTCATTCCCTTCTGCTCACCAGTTATCCCCCTTCAGTTAGTGATGGGTAGCTTTTCTTTTGCATAATCTGTCAGGGTGTGCGATTGTGAAACCTGTTGGGTTTGTGGTTAAGTAGAGAAACTTGACCTCTTGTTCAGACCCAAATGTCAAATCTCTCTTGTTGAAATACACACACACACACACACACAGAGAGAGAGAGAGAGAGAGAGAGAGAGAGAGAGAGAGAGAGAGACAGAGAGAGAGACAGAGAGACAGAGAGACAGAGAGAGACAGAGAGAGACAGAGACACAGAGACAGACAGAGACACAGAGACAGACACAGACAGACACAGACAGAGAGACAGAGAGAGTGTGTGTTAGTTTTTAAATAATGTTTGAGCATATTTAAAGCTTCATTTAAAACCTACTCTGATGTTTTGTGCCTTTGTTCTCAACTTCATATAGAAATGATCCTATGTATGAAGGAGACTGTGATTAGATGTATTACAATCAGAATTCTATGAAAGGGTTCTCTTTTCCACTCTGATTTTGTGCAATCAGAGAGGGGAAGCTTTGCTCACTCTGCTTCTTCCTCTGCCAGTCCTGAATGGGGAGCTCACAGGAGGTGCCTTCAGGAACGGCCGCCGCACGTGCCTGCCCGCTCCTTGCCCTGACACCAGTAACATTAACCTGTGGAATATCTTGAGAAACAACATTGGCAAAGACCTGTCAAAGGTCTCCATGCCTGTGGAGCTCAATGAGCCACTCAACACTCTGCAGCACCTCTGTGAAGAAATGGAGTACAGCGAGCTCCTGGACAAGGCCTCAGAGACAGATGACCCCTATGAGAGAATGGTAATGGAGGGCAGGGCAGGACGCTTTGAGACCTGAGCTAGGCTACAGCCATCCTGTAGACAACTTTTCTGTTGGCATAACATTCTCACTGTGTTAGGTATTAGAGAAGATTTGGTCTGTGTGCAGAACCAAGCAGGGCCAGAAATTTCTAGATACTCTTATTGGAAACTACTTATGTTGTGAATTTTCCATAGCCTAGATGCCCACAGGGGTCTCAGCCCTTGACATTGCCGTATGGAGTCAATTTACAAACGCGTTGGGCCTCATTCATAGTTATCCTGAGATGCATGTTGACCTTGATCTGCAGGTTGGGGACACCTGCTGGCCTAGAGTGTTCCCTAGAGTTTGGCAAAGAGATTAAAACCTCCTGGAGGTCAAAAGCTTGCCGAACCTTGCTTTGTCAGCTAGTCCTGTGTGCCAGGAGAGCCCATCTGTTCAGGAGCATAGTTCTAAGAAAGCAACTTGCTGTTGGTACTTTGCCCTCTACTCCATAAGGCTGGAAAAGTTGACCTCTGCTCTAACCAGCACCAGGAGCCACACCTTCATGCCTGTGAGGTTAAGGGTGTGCCCACGACATGGCTAACAAACTGGCTACCAGAACCTTTGACATCTATGATAGTCAGGAAATCGGGTGGACACATGAATGAAGAGCATTTGACTTCAGTTGCCTGACACTTCTCACAGGGGTAGTTTAACTTATCCCTTCCTGTGTATTGATGAAGAGTCAAGTAATTGAAAATACAAGTGTCGTCAGATCAGCACCCCTCAACATGGAGTGTGTGCAACCTGTAGGGGTAGAGACACACGGCCCTGGAATGGTCTCCTACATCGTGCTCCTTTCTCGATGTCTTCGCAGGTTCTCGTTGCTGCTTTTGCAGTCTCAGGGTATTGCTCCACCTACTTCAGAGCAGGAAGCAAACCATTCAACCCTGTCCTGGGGGAGACCTATGAATGCATAAGAGAAGATAAGGGCTTCCGGTTCTTCTCAGAACAAGTAAGTGAGGTTGCCGTCCAAGTTCAGAGGACAGTTTAGTGAAGAGGAAAGCTTTAATAACTGTGTGATTGGGACAGGCTGTCTTACCAGTTAAGAGAAATACCATGTAACTTGACTGCATCATCATCCCTTCTAAGTGTATATGGGTTCTCTGTGTTTACCCATGTCTTAAATATTAACGACTTACTTATAGTTTTGAGGTGAATTTATTATTAGAACTGGATATTCTAGTTGTCATGGGGGGATGATTTTATTTTTTAAAATAATATTGTTGATGTTGATGATGTATGCGTGTAAGCATAGCACTGGGTGGAGGCAGCAGGATCAGGAGTTCAAGGCCAGTCTTAGCTGTAAGTTTGAAGCCAGCCTGAGCTACATGAGACCCTGTCTCAAAAAACAAAAACATCATTTATAGAAGTTGGAATACTAACATCATTGCTCTCCGTCTCTCTGTCTCTTTCTGTCTCTCTGTCTCTCTGTCTCTCCCTCTCTCCTTCTCTCTCTCTCTCTCTCTCTCTCTCTCTCTCTCTCTCTCTCTCCCTCTCTCCCTCCCTCCCTCCCTCCCTCCCTCCCTCCCTCCCTCCCTCCCTCCCTCCATCTCTTAAATTACCAGGTTAGCCATCATCCACCCATTTCTGCCTGTCACTGTGAATCGAAGAACTTTGTCTTCTGGCAAGGTTTGTATTTCAATTACAATTGGAAGCCAAATGTATAAGACTGTGGAAAATGTCTAGCTATGAAAGTACACTGTGCTCAGTTTGATTTCTGCCTTGGGAGCTCAGAGACTATTAGTAAATGCTGGTAGGCATCATCCTGAGAAATTAAAATTTCCAGCTTACTATGAAGCCATGTTGTCTTGGAAATGAGATGTCGAGCCTGCAGAACATCAGCTCCACGCTGCCCCTTCCAGCCTAGAACTCTCACCTTGTCTTGTTGTGCCTTGTGGGCCTGCGTACTGTGGCTCTGATGTCTCTTGCCCTCTTGCTCCTGGAGTATGTGCAGAGATTTTCACTGGCCAAAGGAATGCTCACTGGCACATCTGTCTAGGCATCTAGTCAACCAACATGTCCACGAGCATTTGCAGAGTCAGCCAACCTAGATGAACAGCACTCAGAAAAACTATACTGATCATATGCAGAATAGTTTTCTGTTATTCCCCTAGAAATGTAACAGTTAACAACCATTTCCTAAAGACTGACATTGGGTTAGTTCTTACAGGTAATCCAGAGATAATTTCAAGTATATGAGAGCAGTACTTCTTTTATATGCAAATATCTTGCACTTCTTTTATATGCAAATATCTTGCACTTTTTATGTAAGAGACACGATCATTGGCAGATTGTGGTATAACATATAGATGTTCTGGAACACTTCCTCCCCCCCCCAAACAGTAACAGTTTAAACACTAAAGTGATTCATGGTCTTTTGACTCTTTGGAGCTGGGGCTTTGAAATGAAGTCTCTCCTAATTAAGGCTCATTGCTGTGGTACAATTTTGCAGTCTTACCTAAAATAAAGTTTCAAAACCCCCTTAGGAAAACGAATGCATTTGCTGACTTGACTATTAAGTGTCAAATAGACCTTTGCATGTGGAAGGTGCTTTGTGGCTCACAGGAAGCATTGCCTTAACTCGAGAGCACACAATGACAGTACTGTACCTGAACTCTATGGCAAAATAAGAGGATCCTTCTTGGTTATAAGCAAGAGTCAGAAGTTCTATGAAGACAGCCCTAAGCTTCCTTTGTTTATCCAAATGGGACTAGGTGGATTATTACAGATTTGCAGGTAGATCTGAGTCTCCATGTGGAAAATATAAAGCCATTGAATAAGAGGAAGTGGTGGGCTTCCAGTTGTGTCTTAGCCAGTTCGGGGATATGTTAGAAAGTGCTGGGCCTCAGGCTGTGTATCTTAGCCAGTGTAGAGACAGACGTATTTATTAAGTTCATCCCATGTGCTCATAAATCTTCACTATCTCTATGTAAAGATTTTAGTTTATTTTTTTATCTTTTGCTGTTCTCCTCAGACCTATAACTCCTATGTGTACAAGGGGGAGATGTGTTATAAGTCAGTGGTATTACCATACTGCAGTTATTTTTACATATACTTCAGGCTTGATGTATATGGTGACTATTTTTTCATTTAGTCAAAACTTAGCATCTATTATTATCTGGGGATCAGTGCACCCTAAGGTCTATGTTCATATGCATATGTGAATACCTCCCACCTGTGCACATTCTACTCTGGCTTCTGGAATTTGTTTTCTTAAATGGAAACATACAGGGAGCATGGTTATGAAGGGAGAAATAATGAACCTGGAAAGAATCACAGTATTTTCACCTTGGCTATCTTCGGGTCCTTGTGATGTTAAATAACAGTACAGAATCAGTTGTAATTACAAAAGTGTTTTGTAAACTATAATCCCAGTATTAGTTTTTACAGAACTGATCGGATGTGGAGCATTGAATTTCTGTCCCCTCACTGTCTCATCTAGATATCAGATGGAAAAACAAATTCTGGGGAAAGTCGATGGAAATCCTGCCCGTTGGAACCCTGAATGTTACGCTTCCAAAGTAGGTTGCTCCTCTCTCCTCTCAGGCTTCTTAGCTGCTCTTGCAGTCCAAGTGGGTATGCTGAAAGGCTCAAAGGGTCCAGTTCCCTGTGTGCCCAAAGCCTCTGTTACCTTCAGCACAATTCTTTCAGTATGGACTTCCACAAAAACAAATAGTCTTAGCCCATGTACCACAGCTTCCTGCTTCTCTCCTGGCAGCCTTCTTTAGATCAGCCCAAAGCAGCCACCTGCCATGTTCTCACCAACATTTTAATCTACATTTGTATTAGCAAGCTCTCCCTTTACCAGTTTCTTTTCTATACTATTTATAATTTCACTTTTATATCTATCTTGCTTAGATAAAAAACCTATTTTAAGTTTCTAAGTTATTTATTAAAAAAGTAATGATGTAATTCTTTTATACCATATTCTATATAAAAAAAATTTAGAAGAGATGGGCTATAAATATTTTTAAATTACTTGGTTTGTATTGAGGACAAAGATATGATTTTGCTGCTTTTTGGTTGTTTGGTTGATTTGGATTTTATCTACTTGGATGGTAGGATGTGCTGGGGTTTGGAGATAAAGAGATGGTTTGCTATATAAAACCACTTCAGCAGGAATGTGAGGACCTGAGTTCGAATCCCCAGAAGCTATATACATAGCTTGAGTATCTGTAATCCAGTGCTGCTGTGGGAAGATAAGAGATGGAGACAGGAGAATCCTCAGAAAATGTAGGCCAGCTAGCCTGCAGTATGCAGCAGAGAAACAACAGAATGACCCTGTCTCTGAATGGGAGGCAAAGACCAGAACCTGAGGCTACCCTGTGACCTCCACACACATGCCCATGCACCTGTGTGCACACACGCATAAGCACACACGTGCATGCATATACATACACAGGCACACATGTGCATACACAACCTACTGACAAACTGGATATGAGGAAAAGTGAGATGAAAGAGATAAACTTTCAATAAGTGAAAATTCATGAAGAATAGTTTACCCAGGTGTCTCTAATACCCATATCACACCAGTTGGGCCTTAGACGTATTTATTTCGCTATGAAATATAATTGTACTTGAAAATATACATAATGTATCCACTTACATCTGATTTGTGACCATGCCATTTCATGGCTTGGCAGAAATTCTGTGCATCATTCCCCAGAATTTCTATTGATTGGATTTGTGCCCTAGATAGGCTTGTTCGCCTTCTCATCTTCTTCCTAAAGAATGACTCCATCTTCACTTTCATTGTGACCGTGTACTATGAGAGTTTTCTGGGAGTCATCGTCCTCAGATGTGTATCTGATTTTGCTTCTTCCCCTGAATCCTTCCACAAATACTCATTACCTGCCAGTAAATGGGGACTCTTCAGTAGGTCATTAAATGCCTTCCCTGCCCTCCTCATGACCTGGAGCACACCACTGACAGGACCCTAGATACCAGGTTCTTCTCACCTTGTGTCTCATAGATACTTTCCCCCCATACACAGTGCCCACCTCCCCACCACAAACCTACAGAGCCAGCCTCATCTGGTACCTCTTGCTCGATAATCACTCGACGTTTCCGCAAAGCTGGGGACTAACACCCCCCCCCCATGATGCTTTGTTCATTTGTAAATAGCAACCTTCACGATACTTGACTTTTTTCAGTGTTTGCTTACCTGTCACTATATCCCTAGCATACTCTTAGTCCCAGGGGGCAGAAAAGAGGCATTGTTGAACTTAACAGCGTTAGGTCCGTGGAGAACACTCATTATTCATTCCTTAAGTAAATGAATCATGTCATGCCTATTGATGACTACACAGAAGTTTTTAAGAACTGAGGGGAAGTGAGGGGAAAGGAAGTTTTACCCAAAGAACATTCTCTCTTGTAGGAACAGTGATATGTCTGTGTCCATTACTTTTGATCAGTGCTGTATTCTTTGCAGGTACGGAGATTACTATGTGTGGAATAAAGTCACCACGTGCATCCACAACATCCTCAGTGGGAGAAGGTGGATCGAGCATTATGGCGAAGTGACCATTAGAAACACCAAAAGCAGCGTTTGCATCTGCAAGCTCACATTTGTCAAGGTAAGAAGCACCTTAGAACAGAAAAGTCAAGATCCTGCCGAATGCTTCCTGAGGAAGCAATGCAAGAAAATCTTCCCTGTATCGTATCTTAGGGCATTTTAGACAAGAAACCACAATTGGCTTACAGCGTTGCTTGAGGAATATAAACTTCTGAATCCGTGGAGATCAAAAATATCGTGTCAGAAGAAATAAGTTTATTTTTAAAGAATCTTGTTTTTACACAGCCAGCCAGGATACTAAGTAAAATTCTGGAACACATTTCATTCCTAAATTGAGTTCTTTAGTTTCTATTACTGCCTGATTACAACATAAATATATTTATGTGATTATTTAGGGCTCTGATTCTAATACAGTTGTCAGTTCTTGGAAATACTTGAACAGAGCCATGTAGATGATAGCTACAGTCATTGCAAACCCATCTAACCCTGCCCTGTAACACTCCAAATCGGGCCAAGAGAAAGCATTGCCTTCATTTACTAGAAAATAGGTTACGGAAAGAAATGCCCACGGGACACCATTTCCCCTAGGAATGCTGGTCTGAAGTAGAAATACAACACATACCCATGTTTGTTTAAGTACAAGACTTGCCAAGTATTTTGATATCACGTCCAGGTGAAGTTCATTAACATCCATGAGCAAAGGGAGAGAATTGAAGGCAGAATCACTAACCTGTGAGTTAATATTGGGCTCTTCAGCTAACAACTGACCTGGAGCTAGAGATTGGCATGCTATCATGCTGTGGCATGGAGCAGAAGTTTGGGCTGCTTGTTTGTTGGTTTTTGTTGGTTTTTGTACTGGGAATCAAATCCAGGACTTTGCCTGTGGTAAGCCAGTGCTCAGAGCCACACCCCTAACTCCAAGACTACCCACTACTTAGAAATTAATCTAATCAATTACTCCGGCACACCACTTATCCTAGCACTTGTGAGTTCGAGGTAGAAGGATTGTGAGTTTTGTGCCAACCTGAGCTACCCAGGAAGTTCCAGGCCAACTTAAACGACGTTAGTGAGACCCTCTTGAAATAGAAAGCAAGAAAGACAGCCTTCCATATATGTGAGATATGCTGAGCTCCATTCCAAGGGAAAGAACATTTTGCATATAGAAAGGACAGGTTGGCGTTACTAAAGCGCTTGGGTTGCTTGTCTTCCAGGTGAATTATTGGAACTCCAACGTGAATGAAGTCCAGGGGGTGGTGATTGACCAGGAGGGGAAGGTGGTGCACCGGCTGTTTGGGAAGTGGCATGAAGGTCTCTACTGCGGGGTGGCTCCCTCTGCAAAGTGCATCTGGAGACCAGGTGAGAGGCCTGAGCTTCTTGGTCAGGAGGCTGTGGGCTGCTGAAGGGAGGGAATGGAGGGGCATACCATGTAGTTTGCCTTGCATTTCCTTTTAATAGTGAGATCTAAAATGTAAATGCTCAAGGCACTCGCAGTTATATTTATGTTCAACAAATAAGTTTTGTGTAAAATCCTCTGTTTGATACTTGATAATTAAAAAATGGACCAAAATCATTGACATGCACTAAACTGACCTGTTAAAATCTGCCATGGGAAATTGCTTTAAACATTATGCATATATGCAGATGCTAGGTGTACTAAATAAAGAGTTTAAATAATTGAAATACATAAGCAAGCCCTTGTTCAAGGAAAGGTAATATCTGTAATCCTAAATTCAGTAACTTGCCACAGTAAGTGATCTTTTTTCACTTGAGCAGGAAAACTGCTACATGCTTAACAAAAGACATCAGCAGAGCCAGGCAGCACATTAGCATATAACTGAATATAAAGTATAAATGGCAAAAAAAATTCTCCATGTGACATTTATTTTTACTGGAATTTTGTCAGGTTGTCTCCAACTTTTAAGATAGTTGGTTTCCTAAAAGACACCATTACGTGTTTATAAATTTCCTGTTGGTAGAGTGGTTAATTCATCCATTGTTAGTAACTACTTACTGAGTATTGACCATGCATCAGCCTTGTTCTAAGAGGTTGGAATACTTCAGTAAGCAAAGCAAACAAGGATTCTACCTTAGAATTTACAGATAAGCACGAATAAGAGGTTGGGCTGTAAAGCAGTGATAGGGTACTTCCTAGCAGAAGTGAGGTTCTGGTTATCCAGCAAGTGTCTTACTTCACTGCTAGGTGTGATGCTGCATGTCTGTAGTCCTAGTACTTGGGAGCCTGAAACAGGATTGCTAGAACCCAGGAGTTCAAGATGAGGCTGGACAGCAAAGTGAGGTGTTATTAAAAAGGAAGGGAGGGAGAGAGGGAGAGAAGGAGGGAGGGAGGGAGGGAGGGAGGGAGGGAGGGAG
>CABHPR010137530.1:5805-25891 GCA_902168415.1 Peromyscus melanophrys | reverse complement strand
CCACCTAACCTGTGCTTTGGGCAGGTCATCTAACCTGTACCTTGGGCAGGCCACCTAACCTGTGCCTTGGGCAGGTTACCTAACCACAGAGTCACAGTTTTCTTACCTGTAAAGTCAAGATAATGAAGAATGACTGCAAAGTCTAAAAGACTTGTTTCCTGATGTGACTGATATCATTACATGCTGAGGTAGCCACAGTACTTGCATTACACTTCCCTGCCATGTGTCAAAGCCACTGCTGCTGCTGTCATTTCTACTTGTAGGTCAGATCTCAATTCTTTCCCAGGTTGTCCCTTCCCACCTACCCAATTGTCCTTTTTGTCTTCCAAAAATCCTTGTGAGACAACCTGACTTGGACATGACTCGAAGCTAGTGCAGGTTAGGCTGCATGAGCCAATTCAAAACTAAGTGCTGAGCCTTATCCTCCTAGGTCCCAGGTATCACTGGATCCTTGGGTTCATTCCGAGAGTGAATGAGGGAGCCTGGCCTGGGGGTTGGTACTGCAGGGCCATTGTGCACAGCTGAGTCACCTCGGCCAAGCAGTGCCATCCCACTAGCTAGGTGACTCTGGTGCAAAAGCACCCCTTGCCCTTCCAAGCACAAACTGGATTGCCCCCAAACTCTGATAGTTTTTCCTCCTTTCTCCTTAACTTAGGGCTGACAATGTACCCCTAAACATTTTTTCTATTCTTGTTTTAAAAGGCATTCATACCTTACAGAATCTAACCTTCTCTTCTATAGAAATTCATTGGTGACCTGTTTGGTTTGTATTTTGAGCATTCTCTTATTGAGCTGCCCTGAACAAGGGCATCCTTTAAGGTCAGAAAAAGATATGAAAATATACAGAACTTTAAGACTTGTGGAACATTTCTTAAATATGCCTTTATGCTACGCAGAGAGATGGAGCCGTACAGGAGGCACTAGTAAATTAGTAACAGCGCCCCGTCCCTTGCACCTGCTCTCCACGTGATAAATAATAATTTCCAGTTCTCGCGCCTGATATATTAGACCCCGCTCAAGGTTTCCATGGGATGACCTATTCCCTTATTTCTTATTTCACTTACAAAGGTCTCCCCTTGCACAGATATGGAGAGCTTGCCTGGTGGGCACATTCAGTGTGTGTTTTATTGCTGTATCTAGAGCTCTGGAATATTTTACATGCTATTCTTAGAGTTTTCAATTAGCGAATTTTAATTAACTAATTGAGACTTCTTATTAAGAAGCTTTTGTGATTTGTCATAGTATTTCAGCTGTGTGTGCACCCCATTCTATTAAGAAGCCATTAAAGCCTTAGCAAGTGCCTCTCTGTCATGAATCTCACCGTGCGATTGCAGTAGTGTTGGTACAGAGCAGGGGCATTTGTGAAGTAGTGGCTTAAAGCATGAGGCTCCTGGATAACAGAATTTCACAGCAGTGGAGCTGAGTCGGGCCAACACTGCAGGTCACCCAGAGCACCACTTTTAGATTGAATTTTGAGTCAGGTTTTTTTGTTTGGTTTTTTTTTTTGTGTGTGTGTGTGTGTGTGTGTGTGTGTGTGTGTGTGTGTGTGTGTGTACACAGGGTGCAATAATGTGTGTGTGTGTGTGTGTGGAAGTCAGAAAACAACTTGTGGAAATCAGTTCTTTCAGATTATCAGTTTGGCAGCTAGTGCCTTTCCCAACATTGAGAGGCATCTTGGCAGCCCAAATCCATTTTTATTCCATTGTTTTTAATGTATTTTTAAATGTATCTGTTTCTGCCGTCCTGGACATTGCAATAGTGTGTTCAGTCAGCTGCTGCATTTCTTGAAATCCTCCTGCAGATGAGGTTGGAGGTGTGGCTTTGTGGTAGAGTATCTCTCTCCCAAGCCTGAGACCCTGGGTTCTATCCTTACTATCACAAAACAAAATGAAAACATGTAGAAACATCCAGTCCCAGGAATATGAACATCTCAAGGCATGGCTCCCTACAAGAGTCACCTGTCCTGGAACATCAAATGCACAAAATAGCTCTATTTCATAAATAAAATCATGTTCAAATCTCTCTCTTTAAGAGCAGGTGAAGTCTGTCTGGGACCCAAAGGTTCTACATTGCATCCCCAACACACACACACACACACACACACACACACACACACACACACACACCACTCTTTTTTGAATGTCTGGGTCACAACTCCGAAGGACATGCCATTAGTGAGGCTGTTTGGCCTCATGGGAGAATCAGAAGTGATGTGGTAGAGGGGACCTCCCCTGTTTTATATGCCCACTTGTTTTCATGGAAACATAGAGGGCTAAAGGGTGGATCCAAAGTCCTTGATGCCCTTACTATACATTTTTCACTGTGGTAGCTCTCGGAGCAGCATAAAACTCTGAGCTTTGAAAAATGCTTTTAAGACCCACAGCATGTTCCCCAAGGCTCCCTGGACCCCATGCCACTGTCACTTCATACAAGACTTCACCCCAGCATCACAACGCAAAGTTCTCCGCTCCTTTCCCAGAGCTGAGTTATTGTGGCGAATCAGGTCATCCACCTGAGAACCCAAGTGGATTGCTCCCCAGCCGAGGGATTCATTGGTTGAGTAAGTCCGGGGAATGTCATAAGGAAGAGGCAGTGTTCATGATGCAAATGTAAAAGGTTCAAAATGCAAACTGACCTCCTGGAGCCCTCTCTTCACTCAAAATAATCACTTAACCTTGCTGGGCCCGGTCTCCCATTGCTTCAGCCGCAGCAGCCTGAATTAGGTCAAGTTCACGCCTTACTGTGGCTCTGTATATTCTTAGCACCCCAGGCTGGCATAAACATATCCTTCAGTGACCTGCTTACAATCGATTATAAAGTAAAATGTAGTCAGATTGCTCCCCAGGTTTGGGGACTGTGCTGACTCCTGGAGGCTCTAAGAAGCAATGGCGTCTGTGTCATGAAATGCAGGTTTGGTCTTGACCCCCAGAAAGCCTGGAACAACAACAAAAAAAAGTAATTTATTTTTTTGAAGCCAGGAAATGTTCAAGGCTTTACGGAAGTGATGTCCATCAGGGAAACACTCACCAGAAAGCTAATTAATTGAGGACAGAAAGTGTGTCACAGAACAAGTCATTGCGGCCAGATAGGAAGGCCTTTGCCAAAAGCAGCCAAGAGCGTTAACTGAGCACAGTTAGAAATGAAATAATATAACTTACTCTTCTTTTCCTAAAAAACACCAAATGAATTCAGGAAATGTGTCTTGGCCTCACTTTCATGTGAGTTACAAAGGATGTGTTTCACTTATGACTGCTGTTTTCTGTTACTTCACAGATCTGGCAGAAACTAATGTTGAATAAAAAGACTAATATATATTTGGTTTGTATGTAGACCATACAAACTCATTGCCCAGGCTCTTTTGACTGTCACTAAATTAAAGTCTACTGGGAGCCTAACAGGAAATCAAGTACTATGCTTGGGGAATGATCCCTTCACACACTGGGGAAGGCTGACCCCCACCCCACCCCCCATCATGGACATCACTGCCATGCATTTGATTATCACAAAACAGACACCTTTGCTGGCCACACTAATAATGGATATGCTGAGCCACCACCTCTCTCTGAGTTGCTGAACTTGACCTTGTGAATGGGTTGAGTACAGATGAGCTTTTATTTAGGAGCTGGAACACAAGGCTGACACTACATACAGGTGGTCAAGGAGGCCCTACCAAGACCGCCATCCTGAATTAGTGTCCCCAGTTCAGTGGTTACCAGCTGTTTGCAATACTTTCTTTCACAGTCACTGTCTCTCTCTGGTTTGACCAGCAAGCACCACTCTTTAGGAAGGTCTTTATCTCCGTTGTACACCTAGTAGGATCTCACTAAGCCATACAGACAGGGCAGGGTGGTTGGAGACAAAACCCAGTCCAGAGAAGTGCTGTGGTCCCTGGAACCCTAGGTATCCACCATTGAGAGCTAGGCTGGAGCAAGTCCCTGGCATGTTTACCCCAGCCCAGAGTTGTGCTGTTATCTCCAGCCATCTGCAGTATGCCATGTGAAGCCTCCTCGTCCTGCTTCCTCAACAGACTGACTAGGAAGGCAGCAGAGGGGTTAAGTGTGTATGGTTGAAGTGGAGGTCTGGTGACTTTTACTCCCCTCGTGAGAACAACACTTTAGCACATCCAGGGACTTAGCCCAAGTGTGTTTTGCACTGTTTGGCCCTGATGTGTCAAGAGCTTTAAGACATTAACTTCAATCTATTTGTTAGCTGTCTAGCTGAATTTCTTTTCTTATCCTATGTAACTCTCCCACCACACCCCACAAAGAATGTGGGTTTCACCTGCCCCTAACTGGAGCCATATTTAATAAGACAGTCCTAGTATCCAAGCATTCTGAGAGCAGGGGCCCCGCAGAAATTGCAGGACCCTTGGAAACCTGCTCTTGTCTCCCTCTCTCAAGGTTGAATTTGCAGTCAACGACCTCTTCAGCTAAGTGCTGTCATGTTAACTTAAACAGCACAGTTTGGAGTCCATGTTAAGTTTATAGGTCCTTTCTATACATATACATTTCAATCTCCGATGTCACCCTCTAAATGAATGCCAGATTTTGGTTTGGACACTTTATGCCCTTGGCTGTCATTAACAGAAAGCTTGCTACACCTTAAGGTGTCCAGGCTCACAACTTACTCACCTGGGGGTAGGAGGGATGGAGCCTGAACATTTATCTGATGGCTGGGCATATTTTCAGTCATGAGACTAGTTCACCTTGAATGCCTTGACTCTTCGTTCTGTGGTTTAACTTCTGGAAAGTTTGAGTTTGATATCATTCAACATTTGGTCCATGCTTTTAAAATAGAGTGAGCCAAGTCCTGCTCATGCTGCAGCTGAATATCCTGCACTCCTGCTGCTCTCATAGAGCCAGAGGAAACTGCACCCCTTTCCTGCCCAAAGATGATCGTGGTTAATGTTAGGAAGTTCTTTGTTGACCAGGATGCGGCTCCATTTGGTAACATTTAAGGGATCAAATAGGTAAGACTTTTGATATTGAATATTGATAGCAGGTGCCTTCAAATCCCCATCATGTTTGTACTCTCATAAGAATAAAAATGTCTTAATGTGTTTTTTCCTGAGCATGGTTGAAACATGTTTGTTTGAAATGCATTTCTGTGCCCGTGCTTATAAAGAGATGAGAACAGACTGCAGTTGATAACATCTGATTTTAATAGAAAAGGAACATGCTTGCCGATTCACCCCAGCCCTGTAGCTTGCTAAGGTTTGCCCCAGTCGCCCTTCCCCAGTGATTCATGGCCTGAGAGAGACAGCTCCTCTCCGAGCTAAAGCCCAGCCACTCTGGGAAGGCCTGAAGGGATTTGCCTTCTTTCAGCCGATCTGTGTTTCAGCTGTTGGTTTACTTGAGGGCCCCATGAAAGAATGCAAAAGAGAATAGATAGATTCTAATGTAATTGTGTGTACGGGCTGTTTCTGCACTGGTCCTCTCTCGTTGGAAGTGAGGGGGAACCTGTCTTGGGATGGATGCCACAGGCAAAGAGCAGAAACATTTTACTTAATGTGGAATCAGTCCTCTTGCCTTTTCCAGCTGACACACGTAAGTTGACCCCTCAAACCTGCCTTTGACAAAAGGACTTCCCCAACCTCCGCCAACCCTCCGAGTTCCTTCTACCTTCCATGCAAGGCACCACCTCCACGGTGCAGTCCCGTCAGCTTCCTTGCAGTTGGTCTGGGAGCTGGCTTCCCCCCACAGCTGGATGAGAAGCAGCTGACCCTGCTCATGCACACCGGTCCTACCTGCCTCGTCATCCTCTTTGTATCCTACAAATATTTATTGAGCTTCGATTTTAAAGAGGGAACTTGGAAGTTGAATCATTTCCCCCAAAGCGTAGGATTCTGTAGTCTGTCCTGAGGAAGAAAGGGGTAAGTGTGGAAGAAAAGCCACATTTCTGCTCAATAGTTCAGTCTGAGAAGGACCTCGAGGCACTCGGGGAGCATGCCACCAGCCACCACTCAACGCGTGTTGATTCCTCCTGTAATATGTAATTACTATGCGATTATTTACTGATTCATTCATTTTTAGTAGTTTGTGGTTTAGGTTTGACTTTGGTTTTGGTGTTTGGGGGACAAGGTCTTGCTCTGTAACCAGGCAGGCCTCAGACTCTCAATAATCTTCCTGCCTCAGCCTTTCATAGGCTAGAATTACAGGTCACCACACCCACAGTGGTCCTTTGCCTTTTGACAGAAGTGTCTCTAGGCAGCAACAGCAAGACCTAGATACTCCAACAATTCATTTGTAAAGGGATATAGAACCCTGAGTGCTTGCTGAGTGAACTCTTTTTTTACCAAAAGAATGGACACACCTAGATTCTAGCAGCCACCAGAGAAAGTTGACCAGAAGCAGAACTGTAACAATAAGGCTGCCTTTCTAACATATGGAGTGCGTGCTTCAGCATCTTAGTCATTTACAACTGAGTAAGAAATTACACTATTGAAATAATAGAAACATGCATCTTATGAAGATAACAAGGCTGTCCTTTGGCTTAGCAGGGATAATGTGTGAAGAAATGCCAGTGTCCAATGGGGCTCCAGTGTGATCCAGTGTCATAATCATACAGGAAAGCCTTCACGTCCAGATGACAAGGAGTGTGTTCAGATAGGGTTGATGGGCTTCAGAACAGTTCAATGTGAGCTAAGCCTCCTAAGATGACGATATAGAAACAATGAAATTGGTTTAAATAGCTTTGCTATTACTCACAAAAAATGGGCCATGTTGTAGAAAACACCGCAGCACTGATTCAGACACCACTGGGGACAGAAGATACATGTGCCTCACTGGCATTTCCATAAATGCTCTTTTATGTGAAGTTGTGTCTCTGGCCTTGGAATTCAGACTGTTAGAGCCAAGGTACATTTCTAATAGTAACCTACTAAGTGCTTGTGATTGCTCTGTTTTACCGTGGCCCTTTGGAAACCACTAACTTGACGTGTTGTGACCAACTGCTTCATGTAGTCTTAAGTGATACAACGCATGCAAATTATTGGATTAAATAACAAACAAAACTCATGGTACACGATGGGAATTCATTGTGTTCCCTGGACAATATAGAATTCAAGTTTTGTTGACCATGTTTGGCTCAAGGTTAGAATGGTTTTATAAGTACTAACCCAATGTTTAGGCTATAGTTTTTTAGTAGGGTGAGAGGTAAAATTGTTGGGGCCAATGTCGTACCAAGCTCAGTTCTTACCAAAGTCTATGCCTACCTAAACTTATTTAAAGGCCTCACAGACAGGATAGTACTTTTTCATGGATAGTCTCCCATTGTTGTATTTTCGGCACATAAGTTAGGGTCATTGGACAGTTCTTGAGAAGCAGATGGTATAAAGATGTATCAGGACACCAGATCATCTTGAAGATGAGGCAGTATTGCGTATTTACCCCCTCAGTTGCTCTACTTCCAACTGTTGGGGGTGCAGCTCTGAGTCCTGTGTGGCTTCAGACTCTAGAGTAGGGCCTCAGTAGTTCTGCAGAGAAAAAGAAGAACCTGACACTGGGGGCCTCAGACTCTCAATAATCCTCCTGCCTCAGCCTGTCACACTCTAGGATTACAGGTCACCACACACACAGTGGTTCTCTGCCTTTTCAAAGAAGTGTCTGACCATGCCCCTACTCTGTGGTACCCTACAGATTACAAGATGTTTTGGCACACCTAATTCATTTGCTGGACTCACCACGGCACAATGGAAGCCTAAACCTTAGAAACAGTAACAGCTGGTGGCTTTAATGCCCACCCCACCCTACCCCCACCCTCATCCTAACAGAGAGGGAAAAGTTGGTGTTGAAGTATGGTGAAGAACAAGGAAAATTCTATCTACTGGGACTGTGCTGAAGTCAAGTGCAGACGAAAGGGTTTGGCAGTTGAGAGATCATCGGAAGTACCTAGGCATGGAGGTTAAGAAACAAGGAGAGAATTTTGATCTAAGTCTTGGGGGTGAACTCACAAATTCTGTGAGGCTGGCAGAGATCTGAGAGGTGACTTTTAAAGGTTACCAGTGGCCATGAGATAGAGTTCTAAATGTCACAAGAGCACAATTCACAGGTTGGGAAGCATGTGGAGGTATCACAACACGTAGAGTTTTGGTGTGCTGTCCTTAGACATACAGGAGCCTTTGGAAGCACATGCAGACAGGCAGGCATGACTCTGGGCAAGTTCAGAAGCAATGAGCCCAGGGAATAGTGAATTCTGCCTGGAACTGCCTTGTGTCACCAGTCTGCCCCTACTTTTCCCCTCCCCAAATCCCTGGCCTCCAAGCATTGAGTGGCATTGCTTTTCAGACTTTATCTGAATGCCTGCTGAGCTGGGGAATTCCAGAAAACCAAGTCTAGATAGTTATAAATGTCATGAAGGGTGAGGGAGCAGCTCTTACAGAGTGTATATGTGCCTGGTAGAGGGGCTTCAACTCAGCCTCTCATGTAGCCTTGTCAGACATGTTTCTGAATACGTCTAAAGACAGGGAAAGTACAGGAAGTGAACTGCCCTCTTCTAGCTATTGCCCTCTTCTAGCTGTTGCCCTCAGGTGAAACTCGGACACAGCTGTGCTGTGGGTCTAGGTGAGAATTCTCTAGAACTCAGCCATTACTTTCTGAAGTGATATTTTAAACTCAGGTGTCCTCTGTCTTTTAAAACACCAGAAAGATGAGATGGAAATCTATCTGAAAACCCTTGTGGATTATCAATTCTGATCGCCACTGTGATCCTGTTCCAGACCCCTTGGATGTAAATGTTCTTATGTATCTCAAGGTGACCCATCGTTGGTGGTGTACTGTCACCAGTTCTGGAAAACACAGGGTGTGTAAATGCTCAGTCACTACTGTCACTGTGTTTAGAGACCATTACTAAGGCTTGGATTGAACTGTTTGAAATAAGGTCTTACTAGTGACTAGTAAGACAGGCCTTGAACCTGTGACCATCCTTGCCTCTACTTCTGAATGTTGGGGTTAGAGACTTGAGCCAACATACCCAGCTTGATTTGGTTTCTTTTTCTATAAGCATTGTAGTGTAGTGAGAAAGGGTAACATGGGAAGGAGGGGAATAGTGCTTTGCTTAGAAACCTTAAGGTCTAATATTTATTGCTAGAATCATTCGATTAGATGAGACTCGGGTTGGAGGAATGAAGCAGCTGCCCCCCATATAAATTTTACTAAATACCATCATGTAGTTTTTATTTGACCATCTTTGTGGCATAAGCCAGAGGGCCATAGCATGAAGCAGTCACGAAACGCTCAGAACTCAGCACAGATGTAAACGCCCTTAGGTCCTATAAATCTCCCAGAGCAAAGCCCTTCAGAGAGTTTCTCTGTTAGCTGCTGACTTTCAGCCCTTCAGGTCCCCTTAGTGGCCAACTAGCCCCATACACAACACAAGGATCTCTAGCCAAGCAGCACAGCCTATCAACTTGGTGAATCCCACGTGCTATCAGCAGCCACGTGCACCTGCTTGTCTCCTAGCATCCTCTCCAGCTCCCTAACAAAGACCTGGGTACTGTGAAAACAGAACTGAGAGTCAGTGCACCAGCCCTGGAGGCTGCAGGCAGAGCTGGCTGGTGCAGCCACCCAGCTGTTAGTGATCAGAGTGTCCATCTCCACACCCAGGGAACTGAGCAGCCAGGTGGGAGTCAGTGGGCAGAGCCCAATAAAACTTCATCAAGTACCCAAGGCTTTGATCTACAGTGAGGAGTGGATAGTGATGACAATTTATTACCATATGTCACTAGCAATGTAAATAACCAAATGAAGGGAAGTGGGGAGGGTAGATTTGTTACATTTGGAAATTCATAGGGGTTTTTGCTTGGTTTTGTTTTTTTTGTTGTTGTTTGTTTGATTTTTTGATCTGGTTGTTTGTTTGATTTTTTGATCTGGTTGATCATCATGAATAAGAGAAAAAATTAAGGAGTGTTGAGTAAATTATGCAAAATGTCAAGAAATACATGCTGTACAAAAGCAGATTTACTTGAAAGGAATATCAAAGGCCCTTATGAGCCACAACTGCCCAAAACAGAAGAGCCAAAACTGTGAGGGGTGGATTCTTGGCAAACAAATTGTTCCTATTATGCTGTTCTTTATGAATGGCTACTAATATGCAGTGGTTACGGCTCCCTGGAAGACAAAGTACACCCAGAGATGATGTGAAATTGAACTGTCAGCACAGAGAAAAATAACTCAAAGTGGTTGTTTTAATCTTGGAAGCATTTGAAAGCATTTAAAACTATTTTGCAAGCATGTGACATTGTGAGCATCTCTGGGCAGAGTAATTAAATAGTCTAATCCTACTAGAAAGCTGCAAACACATAAATGTTCTGAAGACATTCAAAATTCACATCGCCTGCTGTGTTTGGTACAGGAATAGTCCTACCTAACGGACATGTGGTTCTTTACTTTCATTGCTGTGAAGAAAAATACATTGCTTTTCAGTTCCACTAAAAATGATCTAAGGCTTTAACCAAAACAACACAAAGAACACAGAACTACTTTTAGCTTAATTCAGTGTGTATAGCAGAGCTATCCAAAATATTTTGAATTACATTGCTTTTCCCCCCAGGGCAATGGCATTTGTTATGGTGATAATCTGCCGTCACTGTGTTTAGTGGATGGATATACAGTAGGGTTTAGTAAGCAGCTAGGCATGATCTCAAGGACTGGCACAAAAACAAAGACCTTTGCCTTTGGACTCACAACCCATCTTCATCTCACTCTGTAAATCTGTGTTTGCAGTTGAGATTGAATGGCAAAGACATAGTATTCTAGCCACCAGGAGCTGGTGCTGTGGCTCAGGGCTGCGAAGCCTTCACCTGATCCTCAGGGCACGTAAGGCAGGAACAAAGAAAAGGGCTCTCGCACCTTTGGAACCACTCAGTGGCCTCAGGAGTGGTTTTCATTTTGTTTATGGCCCTGCCACAGAGTCTCCTAGTGAGCTCAGAAAACCACAAACCTAATCTCCAGTGTCTAAAGGTTCCAGTCTGTGAAGGATGACACATCCCAGGGGGTACCTTTCCAAAGTAGCTTCTGGAAGCCTCTCATAGCCCAGTGGCTACTGAATGTTCCACAACTTCAAAGACACATCATCCTGGGGAAATCATGGAGACTGTTGGATCCTTCTCATGTAATCCCTAGCCAATGTGATGGTACTGACTATGAGTCACTCCAAAACAAGAATGCTTGGTAGGCACAGCCATGTTAGGGCCCCTCTTTAAAAATGTCTGTCCCTAAGAGGTCTGCATAAATAGTTCTTTTCCTTTCTAGAATAAACTAAGTTAGTGAAATTGTAGACAAATCTCCTGAATATCCAGGTAGACTGAGCATTCCACCTGTGAGATTTTAGAAGGTAACCATGGGTGTTGGTGTCTTCAGGATTGTCCACAATTTCTGAATCACTCATACACTCTCAGAAACAACTTTTAAATTTCTCCTATCAGTATAAACTGTTTTCCAAGATACAAGAGTCCACACATCCCATAGTTCAAGGGTGGAGTCAGAGGTCTGCATTTTCTCCTGAGGACTGGGCATTGCTGAGGCTGAGAGCCCAGAATGACAGATGTAGTTAACTAGAGCCCCTGGTGGGTGTTAGTTACTGAACTGTAGGGAATTAAATAACCTCGAAAGCTAACATGACCAAACCTGGGAAGTTTGGTGGAGAAGAGGGGGAAGAGGAAAACGGAAAAGACTAGATGTCCAAGGCCTTGGAGACCTGAGACTGTGTGCAGCAATAGTGCACTGCTGGTCTACCTGGAAAACAGAGCTCCCGGCTCCGGGGGAAGCTGGGGAGACAAGCAGGACCACTCTGCTCGCAGTGCAGGAAGGGTATGGTGGCCGGGGCTCATGCCAGCAGGCTGCACTGGCTGTCTCATACACTAGCACCATCATGGCATCTGCTTCCCCTTGCCTTTCTAGCTTTATCACCCAGCAGTTGTGTGTTCAAGCTCTGGCTCTGAAACAATACTTTTCAGACCTCTCTAATGCACTACCCCAAAAATACCAACTGAATTCTTGCTCTAACAAAGATCCTCGATTACAGACTGTTTTTCCTCTTTAGGTTTATGATCATTTTACGCCTCTAATGCATGGTGAAGAGATGCCAAAGATTACTGTTCATAATCCGAATTGTATTAGAGGTCATATTGCAGCTGATGATAGGCTTGCACCGAGGGCGGGGCTTAGCGAAGTGGAAATTAGGCAAGGGATTTCCTGCACAGCCAAATTATCTGAATTCTTTTTCCACCCCTTGGAAGACCAGTGAGGCCCCAAAATAGAAACAAAGCTCCCTGGGGCTGGCTTTACTCACACTGCTGGAGCATTAACTGCTGACATGTGTTTTTAGGAAAATCGTTGCTAATGGAAACAGCTTTAGGCAAGTGGCAACGCCCAGGGTTCTCATGTGACCCTTGCAGGAGTTCTGGGAGAACGTGACTTTACCAAAAGTCATCCATATGTTTCGGTCAAGTTCAAGGAATTATTTTGCTGGCCTGAGACCAGAACTGTGAAATAAATAGCAGGCATAATTAATTTTTAAGATGCGGTCAACATTATGAAGTGGGGGTAAAAAAGTAGATAATAGCTACTCAAATCTGGCAGCCATGCACAAAACAAACTATAGTCCACCACATAAGTCATGGTTTGTGCTTCACATTGCTTGATTTTCTTCAATAGAATGTGTCACCGGGCATCTTCTTCTAAAGGGGTAGTCAGTCAGGCAAATGGCTGGCTAACCAGAAAATGAAGGGCTTGATCCACAGGGGAGCAAACAGCAGTTAAAATCTCATGCGCTCACTGGAGGCACAGACTTCGAGGCTGAACCAGAATGAGGCTTAGAACAATTTGGGACATGGGAAAGACAAGTGTGAAGCCCACAGCACACTGGGCACAGGGATTGTATTCCTTACTGCTAAAGTGTTTGGAAAGATTTAGTCTCTTTGTAGCATTCAGAGGGAGTTAAACAGTATCAGGCCACTGTGCTCTGCCCTGTGGGGCAGTAACTTTCTTGCTGAACTCGTCTGTAGAGGATGTGTTTCCATAGTTCCTGCAGAACTGTATGTGGAATTGAATGGGTGTTTAAGGATGCACCAGGGGGCATATGGTGCATACTAATTTCCGCCTCAGCACTGGGTTGTCACAGGAACTGTAGGAAGTGGGAAAATCAGAAGACACGTGTCAGTATGCACGTTTATTCCCAGCTAAAGTCTGGGTTCACAGGACAGGGGTAAGCTGGTTCAGGCTGCTGCAGAGGAGGTTCCTGGGGTCTCTATGGAGAGAAAACTTTGTAGCATACTCCAAAAGACAATCAGCAGCACTCATCAGAGCTTCAGGCACGTTTCCTTTATTGGGAAACAATGAACGTTCATGACAGGATGACTTACTGGAGAATCACGCAGAAGAAGGAGCCCCTACCACACTTAGGATCTGTACCCTCGAGGTACTAACTTGGTATTGTATTGAGGAGAGAGATCGGCTTCCTATTTGAGATCATTTGTGGAGGAAGTCATGAAGTGGGCTCCAAGTGTTAGGAAAGGGAGTGCCTTGTTTCAGCCGGAAACGATTGCATTCCTTTCTTATATCTCCCCGATCTGTCACCAAGACACACATCTGGGCCTCATTAGCCATCAGTGTGCAGCCTACAGCTATGGCCAAGGTATCCAGGCGGTTTCTCTTTCCTTTCTGCCAGTCGCCTGGGGTGTGGCCACCCAGGAAACACCATTTGGACCATCTCAGAGTAGAATGATGCTCTAACCTCTGAAAAGGCCAGGCAGTCCAGATGTGGGTGATAAGAACATCTGTATTCCAATAGGGCTCACCTGAGACCATGTCCTTCTAATGGAGGGGTGTTCAACATGTGTCTGAGGAGATCTCCTCAAAGTGTGCAGAGAGCCCTGCTCTTCCATGGATGTGGTTCCGTTGGCCTGGGAAGAGCAGGGGGTGAGGCGAGAAGGGCAGTATTAAACAGGTGTCGTGTTTCAACTGAAGTCACAAGCTTCTCTAGATGTGATACCCAGTGGAAATTTGTGCCCCTAAAATTACTGAATCTAAAAGCACTTCTCTCTCTACTCCTCAGGACCCTTGTACCCTTGAAAGAGTCAGGCTAGGGCTGGGCTGGCTTACACCTCCAGTCCCAATACTCAAACAGAAGGAAGAGGAGCTCGAGTTTTAGGCCAGCCTGGCCTGCATAGTGAGGCCCTTTCTCCAGCTCACATTTCAGGCTTGCTTCTGGCCCTGCTCCTTTAGTGTGTCAGAGCAGAGAGCCGAGGAGGAGTGGGTTATGTCTTGTTCCCGGTCTTAGTGTGCTCCACAACACTAACAACACACTAACTAACAACAGTGTGGTGTTTCATTCTGCAGCCACTCTTGCCAGCCCTTGTGGGGTAAATGCAATACCTCCATACCCCTCCTGTCTTAGGAGGTCAGTTCTCTGACTCTGGCCTGCAGCTGAGACCTGAATATTGGCTCTGGATATTGGGCAAGCCATTTAACCTCGCTGTTTTCTCATCTTCAGTGGGAAGAGGGTAGAAGGAGCCATGCCATCGGGCTGGTGTAGATTCAGTACACTAAAGCCCCGGCCAGGATGACGAGAGCTGGTCAGTGCTCAACTAAGACAGGGCCGCTCTTGCTGTCTCGAAGCTTGGTCCTTAGACGTCTCACTCAGGCCTCCCTTAGAGGAGGGAGCCCCCTTGCTTTGAACAGTCCAAGGCATTTGTACCTATGGATAGGTGCACTGGGCAGTCTGTGTGGAGAGGCTCTTCTCTTCAGTTCTGTGCGGGTGAAGGAAAAAGATTAAAGTACCAGGATCCCTGTATTACACTGTGCTGGGCACAAGAACAGCTTCGTGAACAGGACTTGATGCTGTTATTGGCTCTTGTCTCAATCATTATTGAGGAAAGGGGCCAGTGGGCCGAGACTCAGCACCTCTATCTAACAGCACTATGGCAGCTGTTTATTTACTGTGACCATGAGCCTGTAGACTAGGAAGGAGATGGTGTTGGCTCCACTTTTCCTATGAAAGGATTTAGTCAAAGTCAGACAGCAAGTAGGTAATCAAGCTGAAATTTGAACTCAGATCTGAGTCCCGATTTCCTGAAAAACTGAGTTATGTGTGGTTCCTTGCCTCTCCCTCCAGCCCCACTACAGTAGCATCCCTCCTGTGGGCCATGCTTAAGCTAGCATAAATTTCAGACGCAGCTGATTCTTCCTGCTGGACAGGCCATAAGTAAGATGCATCATAATTAGCTCTGTCTGATGCCCTCCTGTTGTCCTGAGCTGTAGCCCCTAATTGTATGGTAGTGGGGGTTTCACTGTGGCGAGTTTTATCATTTTGACAGTTTGCTAATAAAAGGTCACCACAGGTACAGAGCACTCTGATTTACATATGGCAAGTAAAGGAGCATTATGGGAAGTCAGCGTCTAAGGTAGGCCTGTGCATTTGTTGCTATTGACACACATGCTGGGGTTCCATAATTGACAAGAAATACTATTATTAAGCAGGTCTGTTGAGATAATTAGCACTCGGGGTTGCATTTTTAATCGGACTTGAGTCAGATAATTTATCACAGCAGTAGCAAGCTGTCAGGGTCAAACAATAAATACTCATTAAGGCTGAATAAAGATTAACTGCAGGCTGAAAGAAAATTAGGCCAAGTAGTAACATTTGATTTCAATATTTACAGTGCTAATTTAGACTGATATTGGCAAAAAGATCAGATTCTCAAATGGAGCTCATTTGTGAAAGAAAGAGAGAAGTGCCGTTGATGCCTGGGCAGCAGGCTTTCTAACGCTCAAGATCATATTCCTAGCTGATGGCCAAAAGGACTCATTTTGAAGGGCTCATTTGGTGCCACTGTCGTGGGGACTGTAGTGTCTCTGCATTAATAAGATGGAGACTCGGAACAGAAAAAGCATGCATCTCGAAGGCATGCCTAATTTGTGAACATTAGTTAGAGACTGCTCTTTGCGTTTAATGCAACTCACTTGTCTTGGGTTCATACATGGGCAGTTTATGGCACTTCAAGTTAATTAAAAACACCTACCATTAAAACATGCACCATCCTTAAAGCAAAAAGGAAGTAATTTCGGGCCACTATATTACCAGACAAGACATTTATGTACTTGCTTATAATTTACAGTATACTGAAGATTGGGAACCAAATGAGAACATTAGTATTTATGAATACAGTAAATTTTGTTGACAAAACCAGTGTAAAAGGTCAGAGACAGAATCCACAGTAAATGTGCAGTTTGTTTATCAGACTGAGAGGCTGGGGTTTGAATAGTAAATTAGTTTTAAGGGCTGCTGCATTGGTGTAAAACCCAGGACCTAGGCTGTGTCTGCCCAGGCACCCGAATACCCTCCAGGAGACGGTGGCTGCTTTTGGCTTCACACTGCTTTGGCCTGGAAGAATTTCAAGCAGCTTGCCATCCTCATCAGAGAGCTCTTGTTAAAGCCTAATTGTGCTGTGGTGACTGAGGCTTGCCCTGAG
The DNA here is from genome assembly GCA_902168415.1 of Peromyscus melanophrys. Lineage (NCBI taxonomy): Eukaryota > Metazoa > Chordata > Mammalia > Rodentia > Cricetidae > Peromyscus > Peromyscus melanophrys. Next base: position 9,423 of record CABHPR010137530.1, on the reverse strand, counting down.
ACTGTGTGTGTGTGTGTGTGTGTGTGTGTGTGTGTGTGTGTGTGTGTGCTGGATTACATGGAGTCAGGGAGGGAGGGAGGGAGGGAGGTCTGGGTCACTGAGCCGGTGTAAAGGCAAGAGGAGCACAGCTGAATGTTAGTGATGTGAAGCCAGGAGCAGCAAGCCGGAGTCTAACAGTAAGGAAGGCGGTGACAGCACCCTCCCCCAGCCAGGACCTGTGAGGCCTGTGAGAGAGAGACTTTGCAGCCTTGCAGAGCCACGGGCAGAGGCTGTGGCCTTTCTCATACACCTTTTCCTGGGGCCCAGAAAGGAACAGAAGAGGCCTCTGTGTTGGGGCTTGCTTTGAATGTCGTGGCCGAACTAGTACCACATCCATAGGGAGTAGGGACGTGGAGACCAGACGGCAGGAGCCAGAGACAGCGCACTGATCTGCAGGAGGCTCTTGGTCCTCAGACCCTCTACACTGGCCACAGCCGCTGGGCCACTTTGAACTGCAGTCGTCGGGAAGTGTTCCAGGCAAAGAGGGAGTGAGCTGGCAATGTTGGCGCCTTCCCTGCGTGTGTGCAGACCTGGGATGGGAGCAAAGCCTATCTGAATCCTGGAGAATGCAGGAGCCTGCTGCCAGTGAAGAGCGGGTATCCTGGAAGCCAGTCTTCCAGTGGCTGGTGGCATTGGAAAGAAGAGCAACTAGTCCTGGTGGCGAGGTGGTGTTTGCCCTGGGGCTTTGGGCCGCCCTATCTCCAACTGGCCCAGGCCACCCCTTGTCTAAACTGCTCAGTGCTACAGTTGCGTGGAAATGGATATGAGGAAGCAAAGGAGCTAGGTTGTAGCGAGCTGGCTGGCAGGATGGCCATCTCCAGGTCCACAGTCTTGAGGCTAAAATAGGACGGTGGTCTCCCCTGGAAAGCATGGGAGCTTCTCCCCTTCCTTAGTTCCTGTGCTGGTTCTCACACTGGTCCTCAGTCCTCTTCCCCACAGTCCTTGTTTCCACCTCCTTGGCTTAGTCAGATAGACTGAAGTGTTTCTTCCAGGGACCAGCAGTGAGTTGTTAACCAGATAGCCGCCCAGGCCTGGCCCCAGTCTAACTGGAGCTTTTGTTAGTGTGTTTTGGAGCATCAGCCTGGCCAGCTGCCCCTGGCCCCTGTAGCATTTGGGGGGAGGAGGGAGCTTGGGGTGTGGTTTCAGCTTCTGCTTTCTAATTGAGCAGTGGTCATGCAAAGAGACAGGTGGGAGTTAGGGGCAAGAGTAAGCACCACTCTATGGAAAAAGTTAGAGACGGGTATTTGGGGTACGTTAAAAACTTAATAAAGGCAACCACATAACTTCTAACTGCAGTGTGGTGAATACTTGGCTATTGCCAGGCACAGTTCGGAAGCACTTGGCACTGTGTGAATTCACTTAATCCTCACAGTTTTCTTAAACCCACTTTTCAGATAGGGCACCTGAGACACAGAGACGTCAGGCCGCTTGCCCCCAGCTGTAGCCCCAGCGAGAAGTGAGGCTGGGGTTACTGTGCTCCGGTCCTCCTTGGCAATACTGCTGCATGGGCTGGAGAAAGGGAGACAGGGTCTTTTGTTTACCCCCCAGAATTTAACATGAACCCAAATGTCTTGTTGATTTTGGTTTGGGCTCTTTTAAGGAGAACTCAGGTGTTGGAAACCTAAAGACAAAAGCAAGCCCTTGTGATTGTGTGCAACATAAAGTTCCCGAAGAGAAGGGACACAGACCAGCAGCGTTCAGCAGAGGACAGAGACCACTCCTTCCTGTGAGGGAGACTTGGAAGAATACGCTTAGACATCCAGAGACGGGGTCAGATGGGGAACTTTAGGACTTGGGTCTAGAATATTTTCGATAGGAAAAACCAAAAACCTAGAAGTAACCAAATGTTCAGTTTAAGACGGATGGTATGCCTTGAGTATCAGCTGAGGTGAATTGCTCTTGACTAACCTGAAAGGGTTCCCATAATTTGTTGCTATGTTTAAGAAGAAAATAAAAGTGGTTTTTAAGTTGATAAAGAAATGTCCAAAAATTTACATTCCAGAAGTTTCTCCAGTAACTGTCAGTGGTTGGAGTGAGGTTGTATGTAAGAATTTTTTTTTTTCCATTTTGAGGTACTACAGCTCAAGCCCAGAGCCCAGTGCATGCTGAGCAGGCACGGGCTGTTGCTGCTCAACAACCCCACTGCCTCCCAGCTTCCTCTAGGTTATAAATAAGTCTACAGTGTTTCTATTTTTATGGCAAGATCTATTCTTTTCAAATTTCAAAGAAATAAAGAGAGAAATTTTAATGTATGGTCCTATCTAGCCAATGTCTGAGAGTTCCTAATGAGATATAAAGCTTTTTCATAGCATATTGATCTCTTCTTAAAACAAGAGAGAACACTGATTGCTTAATTCATCCCCTTGTTTATAAGCAATAAATGTCCTTTGCAGAGTTTTGTGTGTTCTCAAGTCAAATTTTTTTCCAGATTAGTGTATATTCTCTTGAAAAAGGATCGTGTTTTGGGTGGAAAACTAGAATACAAAGATGTCGTGGGTACAATAGTAACTAGAGCTTTGTGGAGTGACTATGCTGCACCTCTTCCAATGGTGTTGACAGCCTGGTGGGCAAGATGGGGGTTGGTTCTGGGGTTTTTAGTTAAAGAAAACAGGCAGAGTCTAGAATAAAGAGCATTCACAAAGCTAGTGAGTTGTACAGAGGTTTCAAACTGTGCCCAAGTTAGTACTGTGGAGCGCATGTCTACCACCAAACTTAGCTGCTTCCCTAGGGCGAGAGCAGCCTGCATATGAGAGCCCCCTCCGTGTGCACCCGCCTCTCTAGTCTGGAGAGGAGAATCTGAAGTCAGGCAAAGGTGGTGAAGGATTAGGCAGAGGTGAAATGGGGAACAGATAGAGAAAAGCTGATGGCAGAGCTGGAACCCCAGACACCTGCTGTTTAACCTGCTGGGTGAGGGGACAGATAGAGAAAAGCTGATGGCAGAGCTGGAAACCAGACACCTGCCATTTAACCTGCTGGGTGAGGGGAAGCTTGGACTTGGGGTTAGGAGACATAGCTGTGATTTCAGATATTTGGCTATGATTAAAGCAAGAAACTGCATGAAAATATGTGGAGCTCATTCTACAAGGGATAATAAGCAGGGGGTTTTAATAACAACAAATAAATCAGAATGTGTAAGTAGAAAGGCTGGTCTTGGAGGATGTTTTATGCCACCCACAGGCAGGATCGGTGGTCCAGAGAGAAAAGTCATCCGGTCCTGAGCCTCCGTTATCGGCTGTTAGTTTGCAGCACAAATTAACAGATGGAGCTAGCTGAACTTGTCCGTAGTCATTCACAATGTGTGGAGAGTGTGCTAAGCATCCCTCAGATCCGCAGACGGAGTCTATGAATGAAAACTATGAGACTGTTGAGGAGCAGTCAGTCAGCATTCTTTTTCTAAGGTTTATTTATTTTATGGGTCTGAGTTTTGCCTGCATGTCTATATTTACACCTTGTGCATGCCTGGTGCCCACAGAGGCACAAAGAGGCCCTCCTGTCCTCTGGGACCGGAGTTACAGATGGTTGGAAGCAAGCATCTTTACCTGCTAACCATCTTGCCAGCCCCTCAATTTAATTTTTTTT
>CABHPR010137529.1:0-42918 GCA_902168415.1 Peromyscus melanophrys | reverse complement strand
TTTTTTTAATTTTATTTTGCATACCAACCACAGTTGCCCTTCCCTTCTCTCCTCCTGCTACCCTCCACTCTCCCCCTCATCCTCCATCCACTTCTCAGAGAGGGTAAGGCCTCCCACAGAGACATGAGGAGTCCACAAGGTATGGCACATCACATTGAGGCAAGCCCCAGCCCCTTCCCCCTGCATCAAGGCTGAGCAAGGTATCCCACCATAGGGAGTGGGAGCCAAAAAAGCCAGTTCATGCATGTGGAATAGATCCTGGTCCCACTGCCAGGAGCCCCATAAGCAGACTGAGCCATGCAACTGTCACCCATATTCAGAGGGCCTTGTTTGGTCCCCTGCAGGTTCTCCAGCAGTCCACCCAGAGTCCCTGAGTTCCCACTACCTCTGGTTAGCTGTCTTTGTGGGTTTGCCACCGTGACCTTAAACACCACCACCACCACCCCCTCACCACCACCACCCCCCACCCCCCCCACCCCGCCTTGCCTGTGCAAATCCTCCTCTCTCTCTTCAACTGGACTCCAGTTCCTCAGTCCCCTGCCTAGCTGTGGGTCTCTGCATCTGTTTCCATCAGTCTCTGGATGAAGACTCTATGATGACAATTGGGGTAGTCACCAATCTGATTACAGGGGAAGATCTGTCCAGACAACTTCTCCGCTATTGCTAGGAGTCTTAGCTGGGGTCATCTTTGTGGATTTCTGGAATTTCCCTAGCACCAGGTTTCCCCCTAAGCCCATAATGGCTCCTTCTATCAAGATACCTCTTTCATTGCTCTCCCTCTCTGTCTCTGCCACTACTTGACCATCCTGTTCCCTCATGTTTGCATTGCCCATTCCCTCCCCTTTCCTCCAGCCCTCCCAGGTTACCCAGGAGATCTTATCTATTTCCCTTCCTAGGGCCTTTAATGAGTGAGGTAACACAGAACCAGAAAGACAAACATGATATGTACTCACTTCCTGTAAGTGGATATCAGATGTAAAGCAAAGGATAACCAGGCTACAATCCACAACCCCAGAGAAACTAGGTAACAAGGAAGACCCTAAAAGGGATAGGTGAGGAACTAATAGTTTTAATTTAAATAAAAGATTGGAGTCTGATTTCTTCTTAGAATGTAGGAAGCGCAATATAGCATAACTTCATCAGTACAGTCTATAAAGTGATTATTTTTCCTGAATACATTATTTTGATGAAAGTTTAAGGAAATTGTGTCAGAGACTTTCTGATACTTGAAGCATAATAGAATCATTTAAAAATGACACTGGGCTCCTGAAGAATTTTTTCAAGCTCTGAGCCCCATGGACTATCTCATATTGAGTCTGAAGACTGATACTGGGAAACCCCTGACTCCTAGCAGAGGTTGGCAAGCAACAAGGATCAAGCCATTCCAGAATATTGCTCAGGCAAAGACACACAGAAGGGCAAGAGCTGTAAGGGTGCATATAAAAAGAGAACGTGAGACTAGGTCGATTGGAGAGATGACTCAGTCCATAAGACAGTTTGAGAAAATGCAGAAGTACCTGGATTCATATGCCCAGCCACACAATGCAGCATTTGGGCACAACAGTATGCACCTGTAATACTGGAAAGGGAGACACTTGAGAATATGGAGCCTCACTTGCCAGCCATGCTTGCTGAAATGTGAATGTATGTTTAGTGAGGGATCCTGTCACACAAAAAAAAAGAGAAGAATGGTTGAGAAGATACCAGTGTTGACCTCCGGCCTCTACAGATGCTCATCCTCCCAACCCTCACTCCCCACCCTACCAACACACACACACAAGAAAGACCAAATATGAACAGCAAGAAGAAATTCAAGAAAACCTTCAAGCCCAGCATGAACACACAAATATAGGAAATCTCACAGGATGACGGAATTGGAGCAAATACTGAAATGAAAGCAAGCACCTCCAGAAACCCATGTCTGAAAAGGAATGGGCTAGAGAGAAGACTGAGGGGTAGTTTTACAAAGTCCCGTAGCTCCAGCTCCATGGGTATCCATCACTTTCCCCCCAGAGGCTTAGGAATTCATAATCATATGCCCACATGTAGATCTGTAGACATATGCATAATTTAAAATCATAAAAATTAAATCTAAAATTAGTATTCCATAAGAACGATTTAACTTAAAAGCTAGCAACCACAAAAATGAAGGCTAGAGTATGAGTTACCACCTTCCATATGATTTTAACCCTATGCATATCCATTATGAAACACTCACGTATTGTCATATCATGGATCATCCCCCCAAATAAACTCCAACTAAATAAAGCAATATAATAAAAGAGGCAATTATCTGATCAAAATTCATTCAATTAGAAATTAACAACTGAGAAGTCTGAATATTTTTCAAACATTTGTAAAACACCACATCTCTAAATACCACCAAATGAATTAAAGGTAAAGTAGATAAAGGTTAAAAAACAAATGAAAGCCCCAAACAAACAAACAAAGAACTCCAAACAACAAAACACTTTTTGTATTTCCATTAGGCTTTCCTTGATGGACATATGTAGCACACACAGCATCTGTGGGCATCGTGGAGTCCTCAGACAACACACCCAGCATACATGATCACTGAAGCCAGAGAGGTAAGAGTCATGATAACCAGAGCCAATTGCAGTTAGCTTCAGAAAGGCAGTGTAATCTGGCTAATTAATGTTTTTGTTGAAGGGAATGTAGAATTTAGTTTTATACTATTTCAATGATAGATAACATAACTCTATAGTGTACACATGTACAGTAAGTCATGATACAGTGAACTTGGAATTAAAGCACAATCCAAAATCTACAAGGAATGGCAGTATGAAAATTCTAGTGTATTTTTCAGTAAAATGATCATATAATTTGTTTCAAAAAAGTTATTAGTTTTGTTTTTATTTTGTTTAAATTTCCTGTTGTTGCAATTATCCTTTTAATTGAATTGATATGTATCTTGTGCTAAAGTTCCTTATAATACAACAGCGTTTAAAATATTTTGAAACATTAGAAACTTCCTACCATATTACATCATGTCAGAAATTTTAATTTACTACTGGAAAAGAGTATTCTCCTTTTTTATTGTTAAAACTATATTTAATTTCAAGCATTTTAAAGTTAGCACTCAGATGTGGTAATCACCAAAATACTGCACGTTTACACTGTTTGCTATTTCTGTCAAATTAGATTAATGACTTTGCTATAAATGCGGAAACTTTCTAGCTTTTAATTATTTCAGTAAAACAGCTACTCATTCAAGTCTGCACAAAGAATTTTATAGTTTTGTATTTTTTTTTCCCAGAACTTTCAACTCTAAGATGATCACAGGTTAGCCCTCTTTAGTTTCAGGCTAGAATTTCACTCAAATGGTGTCATCCTCAACTCAGTCTTCACAACCTGCACAAAGGCTTTCTAGATTCTGTTTCACAAGTCTATCTCCTTAAATCTGTTATGAATGATCTAGTAATTGGAGCCCATGGGTTTGAGAATGGACTAAACATCTAAAGCCTGCCCTCCAAATTAGCACACGACCAGTCTCTCGTCCCTCTGCCCAGTGTGCAGCTGACAAGAAGCAGAGCCTTTGACAGCGATGTGTGTGTGTGTGGCCAATGGTTTCATGGAAAATTGGAGAAGAGGGAGCTGTGTTTGTACTGTCTAGCAAGTGATTTTACATCAGCCAGCTTTTCTTAATAAAGGGTAACTTGAACCACAAATTGAAGGAGCAAACATAATGATCAAAACCATTTTATAGTAAGTGCTATTGTCTTTATCTCACTGTTAGGCTTCCTAACAAGGACCACACAAGTTTCATGGAAAGACAATTGTGAGAATCAACAGCCCTCTGTGCACAGCAGAGCACAGATATCATGCAAGGTCTTGGATTAGGTCATTCTTCGTTTTTCTCCAAATTGAAAAGGCATGCTAAATTTCTGTGATTAACACTAAATTCATCCAACTCAACAGTACTTCTCTTGTAGCATCTTGGTAATGCTTTAAGTGTCTCTAAAGTTACAGCAAAATAGGCAGAATAGACTTTTCACTCTCTAGCCAAACTGAAGATCATTGAAAAAAAAAAGAAACATCCAACTTAAAGCAAGTATAGAGAACATTGTGTAGTTGTAAGTATTATTGATTATGTACTGATTTTGTAACATTTTCTGCTTTTCCTCCTTTAACCAAATTAACAGCCACAGAGTTCTCTTTATGTCTGTCAGATCATTGTTTCTTAGAAAATCAAGTCTTTCAGGATGTAGACAAAGTCTTGAATATCCTTTATAGTTAAAAAAATCATGGTTACATTGATACTAGTTATTACTTAGAATTGCATCTTACAACTATACTCCTGATTCTTTCCATAAAACACTGACTTTTCAGGGTTACTTACAGGTAATGCATGGATTTTAGTTTAATATGTAACAATGTCTGTATATTTAGGTCCTAAAATGAATTTTTCTGTCTATATCCTTTCCTATTTTATTATTACAGAGTGAAGACCCGAAGGAGGAAATGGGAACAAGGAAAGTCCAGGGCCCCAAGCAGTTAGGGAGAGATATTGAAGCCTCTCTGGAGGGAATAATAATAGATGTAAACTAGAGAGAGAGAAAGAAGCTCACTAAAATCCGTAGGGGAAAAAAAATGTTTTTCAAATTGAACTACCACTCAGCATATTCAGATTTAAGCAATAATATCAATGACTTGCATGAAACAAAACTGAAAAATAGATGAGAGCCCCACCCAAGTTGACCTAAATGTCCTCTGTTAAAACTCTACTCTTGGAGTTAAGGTTTCTTTTCATTATTAACTGTAAAAATAACTAAAATATACTTTATATATTTTAATACTTCTACTTTAATGATAACCCTAAAGCCTAGTATTAAAAAATTATTTAATAAGGTAAAAAAATTCAGATATGTTTGTCTCATTTAAATCTCAGTGTAATAGGAATGTATTTTCATCATGTCAAATCACTACATTTTGGAACAGCAAGCTGACAACTTCAAGAAAGATCTTTTAAATTTCTTTTTATTGTTTTGATACTTAAAATATAGTGATAAAATTCTCAGACTTAAAACATGTTTGCAAACACTTCCAGATTTAAGAGAAAATAGACTTCCAAAATTGAAATTTAGTAAACCAAGAGGGTAAATTTAAAACCACTCTTTTAGAAGAGCTGGTGAGAATGTGGTAAGGAATTCCATGCCCACTGTACCTGAAGTGCCAGCTAGTAACAACTGTAATGGTTCCTAAATAAATTAACAAGCTAACAATAGAGCTGTCATATAATTAGCTATTCTATTCCGTGGTATATATCCAAAGGAGATGAAATAAGCATGTAGAACAGACATCCGTATTCTCATGTTCATTGCAGCATTATTCGCTGTAGTCAAGACAGGGAGACAATTTTTGAGTTACTTAAACAATGAATGGATAAAAACATGTAGTACATATACACGAAGGAAAAGTGTTGTATATCTAAAAAAGAATATATTCCTGTCATTTAGTACCATGCTGATGGAAAAGGAAATCATTGAGTTAAGTGAAATAAACAAAGCGTAGAAAGACAAGCACCACATAAGTTTATTCGTACATATAATCTAAAAGCTGAATGGAGAACGATGGTCACCAGTGGCTGGGAATGTAAGTCAGCAAGAATTGGGGAAATGTTGATCCATGATACTGTGTTTCAGTCAGATAAGAGCAAGATGTTCTTGTGTGCTATTACACAGTAGAGTGACTTTGGGTAAAATTTACAGTATTTTTCAAAAAAGAAGAAAGGAGTTTTGAAACTTTCATCATAGACTTACTGCAAACTTTAGGTAAGATGTACAAATATGTGTTCTATATATTAAGTATATATAAGGTTTTAAAGGCCTACAGATGTTGTCTCAGGGAGAAAGACACAATTATATTTAAGAAGCATTGGATTCAATTCACAGTACTGGATAAGGAAAATCATTCATTTTTATTATACAATAAAACTCACTGTTTCTTCTTATTTTTTCTTATTTTACTGTGCTTTTTGGATATGTTCAAAATCTGTATATTATGCAACTTAACACAGCCATCTCTCTCCCGCCATTCCTCTTTATGTATAAGCTTTCTTATTTTGCATCTTATATTGTGGTGAGTTTGGAGCTTGACTCTTATGTTGTACCATAGGCCTACCAAGGATGTAAAGCTGGTTTTCTCCCGTTCTTCACAGCACAGGGCACATTTTCTTTCTATGTCTGATATTCCAAAATGCTTACTCAAAATTAGAGAATGTTAACTGGTTTAAGAGTTTGGGAAGTTGACTTTGTTTTTTTTTTTGTTTTTTTGTTTTTTTTTTTTTTTTTTTTTTGTATGGAAGCATCAATAATGAACCTGGATTTTATCTTGCTGGAAAAAATACATAACACTAAATACAGAACATTGCTAATTTGTTTGCCACTAGCTGAGGAGATTTACTTTTTCCCAGGGCTGCTATTTGTTGGTAGTAAAATAAAAAGTCAAAAAGTTGGTTTACACAGGTTCCATTCAAATAATACTTTGAAAAATTTGGCAATAAATAGTAGATCATGTTCTTTTAAGTAAATATATATATTTAAGTAAATATATATATATATCTAAGTAAATATGTATTTAAGTAAATACATATATTTAAGTAAATATATATATACTTATTTGTATACATGTATATACACACACACACACACACACACACACACACACACACACACACACACATATATACTTAGTCAGCCACAAAAATGTGTCTCTACAGAAATACCTGTTAATGAGCAAAATGATTTCCCTTTTCTTGACAAAAACAAGATATTTCTTTAAGAAAAGTGATCACAGTAGCAAAGTCATGAGAAAAGGAAATGTTCCCTCTTAGATTTTGTAGTTGTGCAGACAGAAAATGCTGGCTAAGTAGCAGCACTCAGGGAATGAGGAGGCTGTGCAACAGAACTGAGTATGCCCCTGTCAGAGATTCTAAAAATATTTCTTCCACTCCAAAAACAAAAGGTTTGTGAGTTTGGTTTAGCTTTGAGTATTTGTCCAAAATGCTGTTGAATATGCTGTAGATAACCTTGGGATTCTAGCAGTAAGTCAGTCGAAAGGATACATCTAATTTCAGAGGTTCTTACCTGAAAAGCAAACTTTCATGAGTGGGTTAAGGACAGTCTGCATGTATGTTCACTTGGAGACACTAGTACTATGGCATATCCAAATTTGAGAATTGCTGGGTGTGGTGGTGCATGCTTTTAAAGCAGTGCTGGGGAAGCAGACCCCTGCACATCTATGTGAGCTCCAGGCCAGCCTAGGCTACATACCTCACCTTGGTTAAAAAACAATGAGAATAGTAAATGAAACCATCCATCTATGAAAGTGTCACAAATGATATGCATTACATTAGCAAATGTTCCAACAAGTATTACATCCTTCTTTCCTAAAGTCAGGGGCAGGGGGAATCTTGAATATTTCTAGTTCTGTTTGATGACAACTCAGTGTTACTGAGAGTTAATATATTGTACAAAAATGTGTATCATTTGGAAACACCTTTTTTGTTTGTTTTCTTTTGTTATTTTGAAGCAGGGTTTCACTCTGCAGCCATAGATGTCCTGAAACTTGTTTAAATAGTCCAGACAGGCCTTGAACTCAGAGATCTGCCTGCCTCTGCTTCCCAAGTGCTAGGATCAAAGGTATGTGCCTTCTTTTCCTAATGCTATTCATCATCTTTCATCTTCAACTGTCATAATAATGCAAAGGAATTGTGTTTAACAGATTTTGCAGGAAGAATCCTAGAAACAGTGCATAATTTCAGTTGTTTAATTTGATGTGGAGGTACGGGCTGATAGACTGCCTAGATATTCAGCTCTAAAGTGATAGACTACAAGCATTAGGTGATACTCAGAATATGGTTGCCACCAGTTACCTAACAGGTGAACTGAACTTTCTTTAATGCACAGAATCCTATACCATCTGCTATCTTTTCATTGATACATTTTTACAATGTATGCTAGGTATAATTTTTAAAAGGTATCCATCACTCCCTATCCTTCCTGGTTTTGCTGTAGTCCTGACATAAAGATGGGAAAACGGACTGGAAAGAAACCAGCTTGCATAGCCTATTGTCACCACAGCACCATTGCTGTTCCAAATGTCCTTTCTATGTCACTGAAGACTAGGCATTAGCAGATTGGGGAGGTGATCAGATCACCATCAAGATTGGAAGTAGTTATTTGTGATGGGAATGAATCAGGAAAGAGAGGCTGGGTACTCAGATGTAGAGCCTTACATCATAGGACTCCAAAGCTGAAAATAGAAATCTATGTAAAACTTTGAAAAAGAATGGTCCTCAGAGAGTCAGAGGACCACTGATGAAAGCAGCCTGTTGATAGGTGGACAAAGGAAGACTTTGTGTGAACACAGGCTAATTAAGTCTCGCAATTACTCAAAAGGCTTTTCTTTTGTGTGAAGGAGCTAGACATCTACGAGCGATGTACAAGTTCAGATTGAAAATTCTTATTTATATTCTCAGAGGGAAGGGCCATTTGCCTAGGAGACAAAGCCGGAGCTGACGAGTTCCCGCTTTGAGCAGGCATGGGGAGAGTGGGAAGAGGCAGGCTTCTGAAGTAGGTGAAATTGTTGATCATGAAAAGTGCCTTTGACTCACTGTTTCAATGGATTTAACCTTTATTAAATATAGAACCCCTATGAAAATAGCCATAAGCTGAGAGAATTGCTTCCAATACACACTCCTTTCTTGGTCGTCATAGAAAAAACAAAGCCTGATAAGCTCTCGAAGCTGGAGTATTCTTCTCCCATATGGGAGTTATTATTTCCAGTTCAGTGTGTCTCAAAGTAGGGGTCAGGTCTCTCAGAGGCCATCGGGGTCTGAGAGGGTTAACACAGAACAGAGCTACAGAGCTCTTCAGTGATCAGTGCAGATGATGCTAGTGAGCTCCCAGCTATATAAACCAGATGAAAAGGCCTCTGCTTGCAGGCCCTGGCCTTCAGTTGTCTTGTAATAAATACTTCAGGCATGCCATCTCCAAGAGGGGGCTCCAAACTACTATTGGAAGGCTACAAAGAGCTTATAAAAGCCAGGCTTGTTTGTTTTTCCTTGGGGGAGGGGTGTAGCCAACATGAGAACCAGAAACAAGAAGGGAGAAGAGACATCGTCTTAAGAGCAGCTCCAAATGTATGGGGCTTGGCAAACTGTGGAGACAGACACGCACCTCAGATGATACAGCACTTCTGGCCCCAGGAACAATGGACTCCTGGTGCTTTCTTTGTAAGGTCTTCCCAACATGTACCTCTAACAAGGCCTCCTTCCATGAATCTTTGTTTTTGCTGTTGGGTCTTTCATTCTATCAAACACCATTCTAGGTCAGAATAGTAGTCCATCTTATAAATCACCTGTAAACCCGTGGAAGACATAGTTGGGTATTGTTCCTAACCATGTCTAAGGACTGTTTTCTGAACCCTTCCTATGGTCTTACAATCAGTGACAAACGAGGAGGGTAAGAGGAAAATAGAGACTGTGGCAGTCCTTCGGATCAGCCCTTTTATTCACAAGCTTTCTTCCTAGAGCAATAGATAGAGTAACACATCCATGCCCCATCAGTCTGCATGTTGTCACTTCAGTAATTATGCCCAAGAAGCTAACTTTCTTAGGCAACTTTTCTCTTCTCTTTAATTGAGCAAATTAACATTATCAACCCTTTTAAGCAATAATGTCCTCCTATGAGCCAGATAACTTATTGGCAGAAAATGCCACAGACACTTTAGTTGCCCTCTTTCAAAATTCCTCATGTGAATGAGACATGATAGTGTTAACCTCCCACCAGGCTTGCCGGTTGTCAACTGGTTCAAGAGGGTTATCGCTTACACACATATAAACAAGACAGTAGTTGGGAAAGAGCTATGTTGTAAAGGATATGGGGAGAGTTGGAAGGAGAGCAATGAGGAGTGTATATCATACTTTACTATGTGCATGTATAGAATTCTCAAAGAATAAAAAGCATTAAAATCCTGCCTTATTTCATGCAAAAACATATGTTCATGAGTCATCCTAGGAGCAGGTGTTAGTGCTAAGGGCGTTTATATACAAACTACCTTTTTATTACAGAATAAATTGATGCTTGTGGATAAGTGTGGTATTGTTTATAGAAAGTACTACTTTTCAAAATATTATCTAGGAAATGTTTGGCAACGTTATTATGATGCTTGTTGCACATTCAGATTCTAGAGCCACACTAAGGCTAATTAAAGACAACTACCTGCATATTCACAAGGCTTCTGAATCTACATTTGCGCAGACATGTTCCACAATTCACTTACACTAAAGTTTGGGAATAACTGGCTCAAAGGAAGGATACATTCATTGATGATGGTAACGAGTTTATTTTCCCATCATTCAGTTCTGTAAATGGTATCACTTTTATTTATGAAAGGCGATGGTATATTTGAAAGCACACATAACGAGTTTGGTGTGGGCCTTCATGAGGCTTAAAGTTTATTAACCTAAGAAACATGTTCAATCAAAGAGTTAAGAATAGAAGCTATAAAGAACTCTAGATGCATATTTGGCACATACTAAGAAAAATGTCACAGATTTGAATCTGTCCTTTGCTTTGTTCTGTGTGCCCCGATGGTTATGCATGTTTTATATTGAATAGTCATTTATAATCAAAATTACAGGACATATTTTTGAAAGATATAAACTTAATTATAAAAACAACTAAAAAAGTGTTCATTTTCCAACAAACTGGGAAAAATACACATTTAACAAATTCTCTTGTTTTCAAATATACATAAGTATGTGTGAAAGAATTTAGCATATCCAGAAATATATAACTTTTCTAAGATGTTTGTGTTTCTTCAAGGTACAAAGGCAATTTGTCATGATCTATTATTCTTTAATTGAATCTAAGCTTATGCAAAAGATTACTGAAATTTCTCTACATAAGAAAGGTGCTAGGAAATAAGAAACTTATTAGAGTAAAATAGAATGTGTATCCCTCCAAATTCATAAGGTAAGTGAGCAAAATCTTCCAGAAGCTGAGGTTTAGCTTGTAGAATTGTTGAAAAATTTATTTCACAAGATGATAGCAGGTGGACATCACTGTGGATCTGTGTGTTTTCTGGAATAAATTATTTTTATATTAATAGAAATAATCACCGTCATATTCAAGGTCACCTAGAAGATAATACAACTACCCAAAGATGAATTTTACTTGGACCACAGTTGTCGCTCACTGCTTTTTTGAACTGTAAATACATAAGGCCTGTGCATTCCCTGCTGTGCTGGGTCTGCCTCTTGGGTGAGATCTAACAACTGAAGAGCCATTTACTTGTTGTGGAAAGTGCTGAATGTGTAAGTGCTGGCTCAGCTGGGTTGGAGGTGGTAAGATTAATGACTACAAACCTATAGGGAAAATCAGTCTGTGAATGTTAAGGGCCTTAGAGGGAGGAACATTTTCCCCGTGAAAGAGAGAACACACACTTTGCCCTTCCATCCACCTCACTGCCCAACATCCTGTTGCATAAGTTGGAATCTCACATGCTGGTCCTTTTGGAAATTTATATCTCTTCAGTAATGATTCAATCGAGCACCAACTCATCACACATCTGATCGTAAACTTTAACTGCTCTGGGACTTTTAAAGGGACCAATTTTATTTTCATCGACAACACATGCATTTCGCATAAAACAGAAATTTGATTAAAAGAAAGTCTCTCAAGGTACACATGAAAATAAAACTCTATGCACGTGCTTGTCTTCAAGTGGCCCTTAGTCTCACAAATACTAAGGCAGAATGGATGGCCATACAATGTAAAGGGGGAAGAATACATTTTACAAAAATTAATGCCATGACACCCAGCAGTATTTTATTCTTTTAAGTATATTTAAAGTTTCCATAGTAAGTAAGAACAAAAGATATTCTACATTTTAATTTAAGATTCCAATAATATCTACAACAGAAGAAACTACATTTCTTATTTTGTATTTACTGTTTATCCAGGAGAATTGACACTTTAACACTCCCCTTAGTGGACAGTTTGAGAGTAAGTGACTTAAAGCAGATTTAGGAAATGGATATTTTTTGTTTTGTTTTTCGAGACAGGGTTTCTCTGTGTAGCTTTGCACCTTTCCTGGAACTCACTTGGTAGCCCAGGCTGGCCTCGAACTCACAGAGATCTGCCTGGCTCTGCCTCCCGAGTGCTGGGATTAAAGGCATGCGCCACCACCACTCGGCTGGATATTTTGGTTAGCATGGTTAATTAAATATTGAGTCTTGCACCAAGTAAACTGGGCTAACAGTATCAGTTTTGCAGATACAAATACAGTTTGTGTACTGCGTAAATATTTACTGAGTCTTGTGTACCAGCAGTTCTTTTCCTAGTCACCAGAGAATGCAATAAATCAATAGTCGAGAATTAAGTGTAAAGGAGTGTCAAGAGGGTGTGAGGGAAGTTATATAATTTAAGTTGAATGCAATTATGAAAAAAAAATGTCGTCCTTGGCAAATCTTGGAGAGAACAAGCACAGATGGCATTGTGTTGTCTCCTCTACCTGTCTCCACATCTGCTTTTGTCCCTTTCTTTTGTCTAGTCAGTGCACCACAAACAATAGGATGAAAACCAAAAAGAACAAAGCAAGAGACCTGAGAGTTTAGCATCAGCTTGCACAGTAATTAACACTATGCCCCACAATAAATTAGCTACATTTCTCTAGACTTCAGTTTCCTGTGATAACATGCAGAATTTTACTGAAGATAATCACACTTTTATCTTAAAAGAAAGGATCACTTAGGAGGAAATAAACCTTTGAGGTAGAACATTGGCTGCATAGATGGGATACACGTAATCTACTAGGGCTTCCAGAATCCAGGGGAATGTGCTCAACATTACAAGACAGAAAAAAATGTTGGAACCAGAACAATTTACAGAAAACAATGATAAGCAGGTATAGAAGACATGATTCCTATATATTTTCTTTATAAGCACTTGTTTTCTTGAGTCTGCCTTTCTGAGAGTTAAATTTTAAATATAAAGAAATCAACAAGGAAATGTTTGTTCTCAGCTAAAAAAAAAAGTTGTCTTTGAAGCACACGCAAAAATATAACACTTTGTAATTCCCACAGGACCTCATGCTGTGTGAGCTTTTTGTGCAATGTGTCTGTTATGTTATCGCAAAGGAGAGAGTCAAGCATGTAAGTGACAGAGACTGTGGTGCCAGGTAGTCGAGTGATACCTGAGGCTGTTTCCATCATTTGTTTTTCGAGCAGTGAAAAGATGAAGCATTTCCCACTTTCACTCAACATTGTTGTTTCTCACGTTTCCTTTAAACAAGTATTTGTATTTTGGTTCCTCTTTCTGCCTAAATTAATTTAGGAGAGGTGGATGGAATATCCTGAGGGTTTTTAAATCCTTTCTTTAGGGAATGCTTATGTCAACAAAACAGAGGGTAGAGATAAAGTCATTACACCAGGGAAAGCTCAGCCCTCTTCCTGTTGTTTAGTGTATAACAAAATGGCAATTTGCCGGTCACAATATCTTTAAACCAGTATAGGTTCGTGCTTCCGCCAAACAAACAAACAACAACAAAATCAGTACTAGCTGATTTAAATACATCTCTTGCTTAAATATTTTAAGCTTTAATCTCTAAGCCATTATCTTCTTCACTGTGCAAGAAACCCTAGCTGTCATTAAATCACTGACTCTTTATGTTTACAACTAGCAAGGAGTAGGAGACACAGACCTACGTGTGAGCAGAGCTTGTCTAATTAGCATCAGCCTTCACATTGCCCTGCACTGACAATAGCCTTTCAGAGCTTGTGTTATTTTGGAATACATGATGAATGCCACATGTAGAATAACTCTTCATTATTGTTTTATTGTATTGCTATGATTACTCATTTGCAAGGCTTCTTTTTTGTCCCCCACTCCCATTTATTTCTCCCAAATTCCTTCAGCATTAAGACCTTCAGAATCCTCCTTCTTTCTTCCTGGGTATGGGTCATGGTTCTAAGTTTTAAAATGCTAACGTTTTTACATCATCAAACCTCATATTTCTCTTTTTTGCAGTTATTTCCTGCTTTGGGTTGCCTTAAGAGTCATAATTGGTGTCCTAGAGAGAAAGCTATTGTGAATTACATAAATATACAAACATATATGAATATATACACTCTTTAAATACTACAGGTGTAAGGAAACTATTTAAAGGAGCCAATGGTTAAAGATTGGACCATTCTTATTATTTTGACTTAAAAATTAGCAATTTAAGCATAGGATTTTTAACTTAAAATCCACAAAACTGTTACCATGCTGTTAAACTCTCATGTAGAAAGAAAAGCAAATAGATATGTGCATCATTTCCATGATAAGCCTATGTCTGTGCCATAGTGTGACTTTTTATATGCATGATCTCTTTGAAGGTGATGTACACTTATTTTAAAAAACAAAGCTGTATTTGATCTTTTCCAGGAACTATCTCATCCGAGCCAAGATGAATGTTTAATGCGGCTGAGCTTACATTTTAACTTCTTGATGAAGATAGTACTTTTACATCCATATATGATACAACATTTGTATTTCATTAATTGTGCTAGTAACACCAAAACAAAATAAATCAATTGCCTTAAAAAGGTAAAAATAGTACGTTCAAAATTGTTTTCTTAAGTAGTTCTTGATGATGTATTCTATACTGAATCTTATGTTAAATTAATGTACATTGGAGCTTAACTAAACTTATTGGGTAACGTGTCTTATTCCTTTTTTATTTTTAAGCTTTTAAGGCTGAATAATTTAATTTTCATATATATTCAGTTTAGAGCCTAGATTATAAAAATGAATTACAAGAATGTAGGTCAATCAGTCACTGACCCACAGGAGGACTTAAGTATTATGCTATGGATCCTACTTGTTTATCTGGAGCATCTGTGTCCTTCTTTACCACAAGTTCAGTGAAACGTCTGGCTGGAGAAGACAAAACCTGATACTGTTCAATGAGACAAAAATACAAATAAATACATTTTCCTGAATAATGAGAGATGAGAGTTTTTTACATGCACAATACATCATTCAAAGGTTTATTTTAAAATAATCACTCTTAAGTGAATTTAGATTAAAACCACTGGCATGGTCTGAGAACAAAACTAATAGCAGATTATACACTGAGCAAAGTTTAGGTGGGGAAGAAATCCTTTCATCTTACCATTTACAACATTCTGTATTGACAGAAAGCTTCATTTCAGTCATGTTCCACCCCAATTTGGGGGTATTTGGGACTCCTTGGACACAATACCCCAGCCAAACACTGTTGTTAAGTGAACTTCTTAAAATGCTATTCATTACTGAAGAAGAAAGAGAAGACCATAGGTGGATTGTTAATGAAATTAGGACTCCAATTTGGGACTATCACTTCAGTACTCATTATCCAATATTTTCAAATATGTTTCTAGCTAAAATAGAATTACAACACTTTCTCCACCCTTCAATATTCCCCATCTCCTGTACTCTCGAGTTGATAGCTTCTTTTTCTTTGATTATATTTGTTTATATATATATATATATATATGTGTGTGTGTGTGTGTGTGTGTGTGTGTGTGTATGTTTGCATGTCCATATTTATCATGCATGTGTATGTATCTGATATATACCCATATATACCATATATATATGTATATTTGAAAATATGTATAAATACATTCTGAGTCCATTTTTGTTGTGTGTGTATGTGGTTTTCAGGCTGACCACTCTCCTTTGGACAGCCAGTAAGGGTGCTGTTCTTGGGAGAGGCTAATTCTTTTCCCATCAGTCAATTATTTCCTGTAGTTCTTCATTATTCTACTTTAAAACTTAAGTGGTCATGTTACATGCTAACATTTTCCTTAATTGAGTAGAAGCTAAAGATAACATTATAAATAATTATCTACAATGTCTACATAAAAGTCATGTAATAAAAGCAAAATATGAAAAAATGTATGCCCATGGGAACCTTACTTGATTAGTTAATAGATAAAATAAATAGACATAAAACGCCCACTGAAAATGAATCCAAGTATTTGTATTTACAATGATTTCCAATATAATTTTAAATAAAGAGTCATCCAGATTATATTTTTGTTCAATCATAATATAAGAGAATACAACTTTGTATAGTAAGTTTTAAATATTTAAGTATTTAATAGCATGCTTTAATAAATCTTAAAACATCTGTATTTGTGATAAAGATTGAACTATCAACCATAGTTTATTATAACTATTAGTTGCAGCTTTAGGTGAAGTTTTCCGTGGAATAAAACAAACAGATGAGAGCCAAAATTTCATAAGGACTTAGAATTTCCAGCTAATTAAGGGTAAATTGCAGTATAATCTCTGGAGAAAATTAGACCTGAAAGTTTTTCTCCCTTTAGCCTGTCACTTGATGTTTAAACTCTTTCTAAAGCACATCATGATGGCTTGGATTTATGAACCAGATCAAAGCGGAACTCTTCCAAAAATAAATCAGCTAATTTCAACATCAAATGTGTTTTTAGAAGGAAAGTTAGACATCCAGTTTTAAGCTATCAACTAACACTTAAATACTATGTCTCTAATCAACACAGTATCACAGAATTCTAGATACAGTATGGAAGAGGGAGATGTGTATTTCAAACTCTATAGAGAGATAAAAAGAAAAGTTGCCCAAGTATCATACCGTTTAGTGATAAAGATAGTAAGTTAATAGGGTGTCCTGGCTGACAGTGTGATTCTTTTTCTACCATAAGCTCTTTTTTAGTAGAGTGTAAGAATCATTTCAGTGCTCTACATGGAAGGTATCCTGAGTTCTTTGTATTGTAGTTGAAAGGATGACAGAGATGTCAGTTAAAGCTAGGAACATAAACCACTAGGCCATACACAAAAGTTCTGCAACAAGTATTCTAAGTTTGTGAGTTCTTTATGGTGGTATTTAAGTGGAGGTGTTTGTGTTTTATCTTTTTATTGAAGAAAGTGATTCCGTAATGTATGCTTAAAATTTCACTGTCTTCAAACTGTATTTCAGCTTGTCCTTTCTATCAAGAGGGGCATATCATGTGAGCTAGTTATCTGACTAGACGTCAAGTATCAGTTTGTCAATGTTATCAAAATGAATATATAAGAACAAAATTCATCTCAGAATTTAAAAAAAAAAACAGAAGAGAAAGGGGAAAGTAGTCACCTTTTATTTCATATAGTAAATAGTATTCCAGCAGCTAAGATGAGATTATGTAGTTTATCATGCAAAGAATATGTTTATGTTAAAGTAACACATTTCATTTTTGAATGATGAATATATTTTTAAATACAGCCATTTCAATAACTGATTTTGGAGAAAACATATATCTGTAAGTTAACAGAAGTTATATTGCACATTAGGTTAAACTGAACTTATGGATGAAGATGAATGGATTGTTTAAAACACTAATTTTTAATTGTGTGTGTGAGAGAGAAAGTGAGGAGTGAGGGAGGAAGAGAGAGAGAGAGAGAGAGAGACAGAGACAGAGACAGAGACAGAGAGACAGAGAGAGAGACAGAGACAGAGAGAGACAGAGAGAGACAGAGAGAGAGAGAGACAGAGAGACAGAGACAGAGACAGAGAGACAGACAGAGACAGACAGAGACAGAGACAGACAGACCCAGAGACGCAGAGAGAGACAGAGACAGAGAATTGAGAACTCAGCCAGGCCAGATGAGGTCATCGGATCCCCTGGAGCTGGGGTTACAAGTGGTTGTGAGCCATCTGGTGTTGGTACTGCAAGATCAGTAAGTGCTCTTCACTGCTGAGCCATCCTCCTAGCCTCGAGATGAATGAATTTTAAGAGGCAAATTTGATCACTTAGTCATTTCCTAAGACATCTACTTTTGACACATTAAAGAGCTTGAGATTATGCTACTCGAATGTAGAAAATGCTTGGGAAATTAAGACTATGATAAGATATAACTAATACAAGAAAAATACAACAAAGTGACATCATGTCATAGAATTATCTATTGCTCTGATAAGACACCATGACCAAAAGCAACTGGGGGAAAAGTTGCTTATTTCAACTTACACTTTTAGGTAACAGTCCATCACTGAGGAAACCAGGGTAGGAACCCCAGGAGGGCAGGAACTTGGAGGCAGGAACTGAAGCAGGAGAAAGCAAGGAGAGCTGCTTCTTGGCTTGCTCTTCATGTTTGCTCAATTTGATTTCTTACATAGTTAAGGGTGACATAGACATTGGTGGCACCACCCATAATGACCTGGGCTCTCCCACATCAATCAGCAATGAAGAAAGTTCTCACAAGCTTGCCCACAGGACAATGTGGTAGAGTCCTTTTCTCAATTTTACTCTCTTCCCAAATGACTCTAGCCTGTGTCAAGTCGACACAAAAACTAGTCAGGACACAATGTAAACACATTAAATCTGAACAGACATTTTAAAAATAGTAGCATATTATAGCCAAAGGTGTATTTAAAAGAATAGAACAAAGTATTTGCTGGAATTCAAGGTTTAGAAATTAGAATGTTAGTGAAAAAAATGTATCAATTATAAAATTAAATTGTGACTTACTTCATTTATATTACCAAATATAAAAGAAAAGTATCCTTATACTGAAAAGCTAAACTTAGTCTTTATTTATTAAAAACTCTAATATAAAGGCATTTCTTTTGCCTCATACAAATTATTTATAAAAAGCAAACAACAATAATACTTTGAAATAAGGAAAATATTACATTATCACCATGATTTAGGTTTGAATTCAAACAGTATACTGAAGACACTAAGATTTTAAAGAAAGTGACATAGTTGAGATTTATTGATCACGATCATTTAATTAAACCTAAGAGAAATAACGTAAGTATACCAGCATGGATAATGGAACCCAGGGAGTAAATGTCTAAAATTTAACTACTAATGTTTCTACTAGACAGAATTCAACAACCCAAATCAGCATCAAGGGTTAATTGTCTAATTAAAAAAAAATAACTTCAAAAACATGTTGATCATATGGATCCAGTTCTAAATCTAACAAGAACTATGTAAGAAATATGCAACAAGATTACAAAGACAACTGTAAACTATTATCAAGAGACATTTAGAACTCTATGTACTGAAATCTATGATGCCCCCAGACATTTAATATTATGCATAGATTGGTTACCGCCATAGTCATCTATTAATTCAAAATATCTCAATTTAAATGACCAGAGACATTTCAAAAGAATGAACACACCATGTCAAGCTTCCTATGGAAGAGAATGGTGATAAAATTCCCTTTGAAAGGAAGGGCTCATAATTTTTAAAATTTCATTCAAAGTTTACATTTGTACTAGAGTAGTACACTGGCCCTCCATAAGACTATGGCTGAACCCCTGGCCTTGCAGAGATGAGAAGCTCTGAATTTATACATGAACATCCTCTTTTATGTGGTCACTCCCTTGGAATTATAAGGTCATGAGAAAAAGTGAAAAATATCACTTAGTGACTCTGGCAAGTTTGATTCTTTCTGCTGATGATTCTTGTTGACATCCATTACTGTTTTACTGTTTAAAATGTATGTGGAAAACATCATCTGGAACGGCAGAGTAAGGACCATAGAAAGTCCCATACTCCGTGTAAGAATTAAAAAACAAAACAAAACAAACAAACAAAAACTGAAGCGTTTCAAAACCCTAGAATTTAATTAGGTACTTATGTAGAAGCATTTACTCAGAGAGGCATCTCAGAAACAACCAGCTGCATTAGTTAAAACACCCAACAAACCAGTTCTATAAAAGAACTCCACCAGTCTGGCATGGTTCACTTTATGAAAAACAAACAACAAAAACCTTCCATCTTCCTTTATACTTAATATTGGTGAGTACTAAAAGCAATTCAGAAATTCAGGAATTCAGACATGAGTCAAGAATGCTTACTCTTACAAACTATAATATTTTGCTGCCTGTCTTAGCCAAGGCATTTGGTAAGGAAAAACAATATGCATTCTTGTCAAAGAGATGTCTTCTGGAAACGTCATGAAGAATCTGTGAGAAAAGCACTAATAATTGACCTCAAAAAAGATGCAGGATCTTGATCACTGTAAAAAATGAATTGTATTTATATACGTTAACAATGGAGCATATGAAACCAAAATTAAAAAGCAGTTTGAGTTACATACAATAACATCAAAAAGAACAAAATACTTACGTACAGATTCATCATGCAATGAAGATTCATACACTACAAACACCACAGAAGGAAAAACAGGAACTAATATTTGTGACTGAAATGTGTGAATAGACTAATAACCAGTAGGAATTTTAATACAGTCAAGATGACAATACTACACAAATGTATTCATTAAGTCAATACAAATTTTATATAAGTTTATAAGACTTCTCTGAAAAAAATTAGTAATCTGCTTCTAAAAATCATATGGGACTGTAAGGGAATTATTTAAAAAGGAAAATAAAGTTATGTTTAAAACTTGGGTTTTCTTAATTTCAACATGTAATGAATATTGAGTGTGTTATTCTCATAAGAATCTATATATAGTTCAATGTAATATATTTGAAGGGTCCTAAACAAACACATAGCTATGGTCAATTGACTTTTAATAAAGGTACCAAGGAAATTGATTAGAGGAGAATAATATTTTCAAGAAGAGCACTTGGATAATTGCATTTTCATATGCATTGGAATGAATTTGTGCCTCTAATTTGTACCATATAGAGATTAGTTCCAAAGGAATCATATTCTGAATGTAAGAGCTGAAAATAGGAAACTCTTAGAATAAAATAAAAAATAAAATCTTCATGATATTTGATCAGAGACTTATTTATAATACATGGCATCAAGCACAAATAAAATACATTTAAAATGTATAAATAAGATTTCATCAAAAAGAAATCTTTATTATTTCAAAGGACATATTATAAAAGTTAAGTCAACATGGAATTTTAGAAAATATTTGCAAGCCAAATATATGAAATGGAAAAATTATATAATATAATATAAATAAATAAATCAGAGTAATAATTAAAAGAAAATTAATCTAAATTCAAAAGCGCAATTTTGAATAAATAAACAAACTTTGATTAAATAATCTTCCCCAGAGAAGATATACAAATTGCTACACAGCACAGGAAAAGCTGGTTAATAAAATTAGTCATTAGGGAGATGAAAATCAAAACCAGGAGACTACTTCATAACCAGTAGAATGTCTACAATAAAAAGTAAAATAAAAATGGTGGTGGGTATGTGGAGAAATGGAAACTTTCATATTAAGAAAGCTGCTATCACTTAGTCTTAATGCAGTTTCAGAACATCTTGGATGGATGAGCTTGGGCCCCCTTGAAGAAGGACTCTGGTACACTGAAAGAATATATGCTTTTAATATTTCAGCCTTTACTCAAAGGGGCCTACCAATACTTACCTGATTGGCTGCACTTTAGGAAGAGGACAGCAAGCAAACTTGTATGCATTAATGCGTGCCAGTTCTAAGTACACACTAGTTCTTGGCCAGTCAACTTGTTCTTGTGGTTCTCTCTTCAGAGTAAGTGGAGCTCATGAGATCAGTGGAGTGTTCATATTCACCTCACAGAAGAGGCAATGTGCCATTCTATTTCTCCAGCTGAAGATCACACAATTTAGTAGAAAACTAGTAAACCTAGTCTTATAACTGTTATATGTAATACATACATATTTCTTGTGGAAAGCTAAAAAGAGACCCTAGTAATTTTAAATTTATTGATTTTATATGTGTGTGTCCATGTGAGTATATGCACATATGTGCATGCCTGTGCATGCACAGAAGCCAGAACAAGGAGATAAAACCCTCAGAACTGGGTCTGAGGTCTTTGCCTGAGTCCTGGCTTGCTGGGGGTCCTCATGATTTTGTAGCCAGCCCTTGCATCCTCTGACTTATCTCTCTAACCTTACAATGATTTTTAAGTCAATTAATACTTATGAAAAATTGGATAATTAAGTTCTTATACCCTATTTTAGTCTAATTATATCTAAAGAGTATAAGGTTAATTTATTTATGTACCAGGAATTTCATGAAATCTGAAAATTTAAAAATAAATTGTGCATTAATCTTTCTGGGAAATTTTTTAAAAGCACTTTCTAAAGATTTGAATCAGATAAATACTCTACAAAATGTATAGTACATTACAAATGCAGACACATTTCTGGTCATTTGTTTACAATTTTTATATATGTAAAGAAGTCACCCGATAAGTTCATAGTGGAAAGTGTAAATACCTTGAAGACCTCATGTTTCAAGGACAGTGTTGTTGAAGCAAGTGGAAAAATCCTTTCTCAAATAAGAAAGGATTCACTTGCAGTCTATGAAGAAATGCAACTAATATGTTCATAATTTTTATGGTATTTTATTTGAATGCCTATTTTGTGTTTTATAATGATAAATAACCTAACAAAAGATTTACTAGGCCAATTTGTCCACCAAGTTTTTAAATGCACATAACCCCTTAACATATTAAATAGAGTAAAATGCATGTTTGTTCCCCAAAGGACACAAAGCTAAAGTCAAATGCCAAAAGGTAACACAATAATTAAACCAGTGTTCTCATCAAGATAAAGGAAAAACAAACTTGATTTTTATACTGTTTTTGCATTAAAGCCCCCAAACTGTACAAGTTGGTCATTATTTTCCCAGTAGTATACTAAGCAAGATGCCTGAGTTTTCCCTTTTTACTTGAGGACAGCTGTAAACGGGACTGAAAGTTCAGGACAATGTCTGGTTCCATGAACCCACCCACATGGTTGTATAAACATTCAGGATCGTACATGTGGTATCACTCAGTTATTAAATGGAGGCCTGAACTTTGCTGTTTCCTTCTTGTCACTGGGCAGGCCTCTCTGCTTCATCACAATGCATCATATCGTATCCGGCAAGCAACAAGCTTCTCTGAGATCCACTGCAAAAGTACGGGAAGTGCGGCTGAGGAGACAGCACAGGAGGTCGTTTGTTTGGCTCGCGAGAATGAGGACCTGAATTCAATTCCTAGAACAAAAGAACTAGATGTGGTGGTACACATGTATAATCTCAGACATAAGATACGTTGTCTATAAAAATTACTAAACAAATGGTGGGAGGTGCCTGAAATTGTCCTCTGGCATTTACATGGATGCTCACACACACACATGAATTTGCACCTCCGCTATGAAAATGTACATATACAAACACATGCACACAAAATATCCAGTAGAAAAAAAACTTACTACAAGAAGGCAGATAGGGTGAGAGTCAGCGTTAGGGTGTGAGAGCCCTCTTGCAAAGCGCCCTATGGCATACATGTACAGATAGCACCTCCAGGCACAGTTTTAGAAGGCACTGGCATTTCCATGGTAGAGACAGCTTTGTGTTCAGGAGCAGGTGGAGCACAGACAGAGGAGGCATGCCCCCAATCCATCCCATCCTGATACAATTTTACACAGCTAATATTTTTATAGGAAAAAAAATGGATTTTATTATTATCTATGAACTCATACTCCTTACAACTTATAAAACCTTGTGAAACTACCCAAGCTTATTTCCAAACTTGCAACACTCCACAACCCTGAAAACACACGGCAATAGGATGCGTCATTCCTGGTATTTATTCTCCATCCTACACTCTGGGAAACAAACCCCTGCTACGATGAGCTTACTCTATGACATGCATTTCCCTGGGCAGTCAGCATGTCACTTGAGTTTCAAGCTGAAGTTGGACATTTGAAGCTCCCTGGAGACAGTCTGAATAACTTCTCCAAGTGCTTTTTGGACATGAAGTCCTTTCTCTAAAGACCCAGGAGATATTTAGTCCCAGTAGGAATGTGTGAAAGTGATATCTTATAAGGTGTGTAAGGAATAATATAGATCTCATTGCTGCCCTACATTCAGATCTGAAAAATTCCTCTTTTTTTGTATGTTTACATTAGGGAAATCTTATATTTGAAGATTTGAAGATTTTTAAAGGTGAGTTTTGTTTGAAAACAAAGTAATAAAAGTTGCATCCTGTGCAGTATTGCTCAAGACTGACTGGAATCACTTCATGTCTTGTGATGTGACATGAAAGTGATATGTGGATGCTTGCTGTTATCCATGAGCAGCTCCATGTCTGGATAGCACCAGCTTCTGATTTGACTGATTTGTGTCTGGCTTAATGCTACTTGAAAAATAACAGCTCAGCTCCTTCATGCACATAACTATGCCCTCTTAGAACTATCAATCAGGTTTTCACTTCCTGGCTAGCAAAAGTTCAAGAAGTCCTTGAATTTATACTGGTGAGCTCAGACACTAGACACTAAAAAGAATGAATCCAGACAAGGTAAACTAGCTGTTACATAGGGCAGAGAACATTATTTTTGAAAGATTCTGCATAAGATATCATTCATTCTTTACATTATCTTTTTCTGTTCCAAAGACACATTTTCCTATTTCTGTGTAATTCATCATCTCTTTTGTTAGACAAATGAAAAACTATCTATTCAGTTTTCTTCCAGAGGCAACTAACCAGCTGTACCCACTATTGCTTGAAGATACACAGAAAAAGAGATAGAACTCACTTCACTGAAAAACAAACATTGATATTCACTTTATGCAGTGTGTTAGTTTCAATGAAATAACTTGTTTGTAAACATTGACACAAACAGCTGTGGTAATGTCGACATGAACTAGCACTCCCAAAGTCAAACAGTTTGCTGCTATCACTGCCCATGGTCCCTGCTGGAGCCTCTGTCTGTAATCTCTAAAAATCGCTTTGAAGATGTCCAGTAGTCATTTTTCCAGTTATTGCCACAAAATTCAACATATTTTTCCTTGACTTTATAAATACCACGTGCCATGTCTTCTAGACACAAAGAGCCTTAATATGGCATCTATATTGCATATCTCAGGATGACTGGTTGACTTACCTAAAACAAACTGACAAGGTATGTGGAGCTATTTAAGGCTCTGAATTATTGGCAGGAAACAGTCAAAGATGAGTTGAGGAAACTTGGCTGCTTCAGTCTGCAGCAACAATAATTTAAAAAAAGAGGTCATATCAAGGTCAAAATTATTGGATGAATATCGCTTGGTTCTTTAGGGGATTAGAATATTTGTGAAATATTAACATACTTTCCCCTCAAATCAGTTCTGATACAGATCCTAACTATCAACTTGATGTGTCATGTTTTGCATTTCTTATTTGTTGTTGAGAATATGACTTGACTCTCTGTGCTAGGATAGGTTGGTACACAGTGAAATAGCTCCTAGTACCAAGTGGCTTTGCTTGAAGAATCCCCTCAAACTTTGTGAGAGTGTCCATTGTTTGTATCATATACCAGGAAACCCAGGTCACAGCAGTAGCTGAAGGTCTATTTGATAAGCAGAAGAGCTCTGTTAACCTTCAGAATGCTCCAGAAGGAATGCCATTAATACCTTTTCTCTGTCGGTCCTTCAGGAAGTGAAAAAAAAATGAGAATCTTGGCTAAACAAAACCAAAATAATTGTTTTCTGTTTGTTTTTTATTCTCATGGATTACTGTCCTATCTCAATAGTTTCTCTTAGTTCCAACATTAAATATTAAACAGAATTTTCAAGGACACACTGAGCCAATACTAGAGTAATAAAGGGAAATGTAGGAGAATTAGAATTCCACTTAACTGCAGGCAGGGAGCATCAAATTTTGTACTTGTAAAAGGAATGGAAACTTGACACAATTAAAGAAACCTAATAGAAGACATGGTCTATAGGTCAGTTGTACCCTGGGATGATTTCTAACTCAATATTTTTGTAAATATATCTTTTTGGGGCTTCATATGCTTCTAGTGTATTTAGGCACTGTTTCAGAATAAAATGACTCACACTAAAATCCTGGCTGCTTCTTTATTTGAAAATAGTATTGGTCAAAGTTACCTTAGATGAAATTTTAATAATTGGCATTACTAATTGTACATAAAATAGCCCCAATATTTTGCTAATACAAAAAACCCTGTAAAATATGTCATACCAGCAACAAGTTTCAGATAATTAATAATCTTCTCAAATATGTCATTGTTTTGTGTATGTTATATGTTTTATATTATGTAAATAACATAAAAGGAATATCTAAAGATGACATTGATTTAGGTGTGATGAAATAGAAATTTGGTTCTGACTCGCTAGACTATGAGAAATATAGATTTTTAATTCTGGCCTCATAGATCCAGCTTCTTCTGGGAGTCTTACTTTCTTTTATACTTGGATATAGTTAAAGAAAAAGCAGTCATAAAATTGTCTGTTGAATCAGCAGAAGAGGCATTTGCAACAACTTAGAAAAAAGGACAAAAAAATATACACAGAAAATCACAGGTCTCTTGACAATCGCATTGCCTTACATATTTGCCATAACATTTCTGAAGGTTAAAAGCAAAACAAGCAAAGAAAACATGTCCACCTTTGACCATGATGTCAGTACAAAACATTGTACTGTGATTCAGAGCCATGCGCGACAGCTTTTCCCAGCATGTGCTCCCTTCTGCAAAACAGATACCTAGTGAAAAGCATTCTCTGGTCAAATAAATTTGAATGATGTCAAATGAACTCAGTTAAACAGATGTTTTCAGAACTGCCCTTTCTAGAGGCTTTAACCGAGAACAATGAAGAGATTCACCAGCGGACAAACAGAGCATATGGTCATTCCCAAACTGAACGGGTCACAGTAGCTCTGTTCCTTTTTTCAAAGGAAAGAGTTTTGTTTAAACTCTTTCATTTTCCACCTCAGGGGCTCTGTGTGTTTCATTGAAATGTTCCTATACCATAAGATTACTTACTTGCAATAAACATTCACAGGGAGGCTTGGAAAGAAATTAACCACAACTCAAAGTGATACTTCAACTATTTGTCTCACAAACTGGCATGTAGAATCATTACAGGTGGCTCAAATGTTTAATTTTCATTGTTTTCTGTTGCCTTTCTTTCTTTCATCCTTCCTTCCTTCCTTCCTTCCTTCCTTCCTTCCTTCCTTCCTTCCTTCCTTCCTTCCTTCCTTCCTTTCTTTCTTTCTTCCTTTCTTTCTTTCTTTCTTTCTCTCTCTCCACGAACTATATCATTTTCCATATTCAGCTGTGGATACAATAGTGTTTAAACACAAAACAGTATTCCCACATATTTGTTGTATTTTTGGAAGAAAATTAACATTAAGGCTTCTACAAAACATCAAAGATCCTTTATAATGTTTGTATTCTCTAAATATTGAAAAAGACAAAATCAGAATTGTGAATCATTACCTAGAATCTAGTGCTTATTTTCCACTCATTGTATTTCTAAACCCTCCTTTCTTTATACTGAAATAATCAATAATACAATCTGATGCATTTGAAACTCTCTTTTTTTGGTCTAAACCATAATCCAAGAAGACATCAGTTTTTAATGCAAGTTAATCTTAGAAAATATTTGTTTTTCAGGATCCTAAACTGTTTGTATCTAAATCAGAAAAACATAATTTAAAATGGTCTTGAGATTTCAGGTTATACAAATGAGAAAACAGTCTAGGAAGACAATAAGTTTAGGAGAGGCTTTGAAATGTTTTCTCAATATTTTTGAAATGTTTCAGATATTAAAACAGTCAAAATTATTCCTACAACATTCTAAACATGGACGCAGCACGGATCAGGACTCTGGGACTGAAAACCTCTCTCAAACTCCAAAATTACGAGCAGCTGCTCCCTTCGGACTCCTGTGAAGTACGGTGCTCTGGTTCAAGAGTTTCCTTGTCATGTAATCAAAGGACGGAAACATTAAGGCTGCAGATGGAGAGTGGTGACACACTGTAATTTCATACAGACACAAGATGGTTCGGTGACATAAGAATTACTAGACCATGAGTCCTTGGGTCCATGAAGTGGATTAAAGCTTTATTGCTCTTTGGAGTTCTGACAATGACAAATGTTCTCTCTGATGTTGGGATTATCTTGTCTAAACTTTTGTTTCCTCAGTTTCAGGTTTCATTTCTTGCCTTAACCATCTTCTTAGATCCCAAATAACTTCCTTTTGCCATTGTTATTGGAAGGCATTTAGTAACACTAACTAGTTTAGTGCCTTACTTTTGGCTTCATATCCACACGTAAATCATTTTTCAATTTCCAATTTTCTGATGAAGATTGAATGATAGGTTTAACCACATGGTCACATGACTCAACTCTAAACTATCATTAAAAATCAAAATAGAAGACAAATATGAAATAAAATAAAATAATTCAGATAATAGATACTGTATTTTGTACTAATTGTTAGCATTAACTGACTAAAATTTTTGACAGCAAGCATATATATATATATATATATATATATATATATATATATATATACACACACACACAAATAAATGTTTGCCAATGTGGATGTATGAGCACCAGATGAATTCCTGGTGCCTTCAAACATTTCAGGATGACATTGGATGTCCTAGAACTGGAGTTAAGCATTATTGTGGAACACTATATTATGTGGTTGCTTGGATCTAAGCAATAGTTACCCTTAACTATGGAGCTATTTCTACAGCCACTAATAGAAAATTTTTTCTTTGGCCTTGATACTTATTGTACTTTCCTATTTCTCCATCATTCTGTCTTTGTAATTATCATACCTAGTGAAAATTTTACTTCTAATGGTTTTAAGAAGCTAGAATTTGCAGCTAGAAAAGGGTAAAGCTATAATCAGGCAAAATTTGATGGTGTTAACATTCAGTATTTTCCTAGTACTAACAAAAGCTGTATGAAGGCTTTGCATATGGAAACACATAAAATTTTTACATATCACTACAGCTGCTTGAATTTTGTTTTTCTAAAAGCATTACTTCCCAACAAAGCTTCTTCAGGTTGCACTTGGATATATTATAATTGTATACACTTTCAAACATTTGAATAAGTGTATATTGATAGCTGTAATTCAGTTACTCTAGCTTGCTTGATAGTTTTTCTCTTTTATAAGAAAGAAAAACATCACCACAATCTGGATTCAGAAGAGAAGTTAAAATAAGGGTGCAAAAAAATGGTATGGACCTCGCCTTGGGCAGAGTTCAAGGAGGGTTCAACAAAAGTGACTTCTTTTCCAGATGCAATATGATTTCTTGAGCCTGGGATGTACCATGAAATATTAAACAACCAGATACTATAGAAGACGTTATCACAGACTTTATTCTTTTCTTCCTTTTAATTTTCTAGCAATTAGCATGGTGTGGTGAAAGAAGCAAATACGTGTTGAAAACATTCACCAGCTGAATGTAAATACTTAACACTCCACAGAGTATGAATATTGCTTTAAAACTTAAGGTAACATGGAGTTCCTAAAGAACCATCAAGGAGTTAATAGTTTTTAAGTGCTATCTTTCTGACAAAGGAAATCAATGAGTGCAGAGGTAGACTAGCCTGAATTTACATCTAACTTGACATTTTATTTCTCAGTCTGCAACATGAAAAAAGAAAGAGCTAAGGTTAGTCTATAAGTTCTTAATCAAAAGGCCTCTTTTAACTTTCAAAATGCAACCTGAAATACCCAGTATTAAGGATGCTAAGAAATATAACATAGCAGGGAACATGGTAAATACATTTTAAAACTTCAATGACATAGGCTCCTCATTCATGCATTTCAATATTTCTAGAGCAAGACAATCTATAGTCAAGAAAACACACCAGTGCTCCTGTGAGCAAATTAAAGCAAGGGATGAGGGAATATGCTGGGATGAAGAAAGGGTTCAGCAATGGACAGTGGTGTGTCTGATACAATCATAACATATTAACAAACTTAGGTCTGAGCAGATGGCTGGGTCGGTAAAGCATATGCTGTACAGGCATGGGGACACATGTTGTGATCCTCAATTGTAAAGAAACGAATGTGGCCACACAAGTCTGTAACCCCAGAACCGGAACGAGGGAATCTCTAGTCCTTGCTGGACAGGGAGTCTGGACCAAATGGGTAACTCTAGGTTTAGTACACACACACACACACACACACACACACACACACACACACACACACACACACGTTAATTAATTAATAATAAAACAATAAAATAAAATGTTACTAAAAACTTGTCAAATTGTACACTTAAATGCTTAAACTTATGATACATGAATTGTAACACAATAATTTTACTTGAAAACAAATTGTAATATAGAATATAAATGTCTTCATAATCATATTTTTCAGTGATTGTTAGAACTCAGGTTCTTACTCATGCTAATAAGCACTCTCTCTGAACACTACACCTCAAGCCTCAGTGTCTATCATCCTCTGTATGTATTCCTCTCAAACCTGAATATCAATAACTCACTGTGTCCATATAGGAGCAGGGGCTGTTGATCATTCCTATACTTTCATTTAATAGTAGTAGAAGTTCAACATTCATTTCTTTGGGGAAATGTCATATATAATGAAGAATTCTAGTATTATATTTAATGAACTGACAAAAATAAGCTGAGAAGAAGCTTCCAATTCATAAAAAGCTAATCTGCTAACTAATCCACCTTCACCCAGACTGTCTTACTGTATTCATCCCTACCATTTGGAATTATTTGCAAACATTAAGGAACTAAATGAAGAAGAAAGATTGTTTTGTTGTTTGCTTTTGACAGTTAAAAATGTGAAATTTTGCACACACATTGTAAATATTATTCTTTGTTATCCTCTAACATATATTGAAGCATTTCATTACTTCCAAACACTTTTGACATATTATTACTTATGCATTCATGTAGCTAACAATCCAGGGGAGTCTATAAACATTTCATTATAGTGGAAAGAGCCCACAGTATTGCCTTTACACTACTGAGAGCTGTCTCTCTTCTTCCGTTCTGTGGGTTTGGGGGATTGCTCTGGTGAAGTATCCTTACCTACTGACCCACCTCATCAGCCTGAAATAAAAAAAATTGAAACAAAAACAAAAAGAAAGAAAGATAAATCTTACTAACAAAGTATTTTCCTACTAAAATTCTATTATTTTTGAGGGGGGAATTGGTATCTTATGTTATTTATATCCCTTTATTTGTAAACACATGTGTAGTTTATAATTTCAATATTAGGTTGCCACTGATATTGGACTCCAGAAAAACCTATCTCTTATTCCACTAAAAATAAAATGATTCAGTTGAACAAAATTAAGATTTCCAGGCAATATGTACATGTTCACAATAGCCAAACAAAGAAAGAAACCAAAATGTCCATCAAAGGATAAGTTGATAAGGAATACTTCAGTGCTGCTACATGTAAGAACATAAATGACAATTAAAAGTATTATAAATGAAATAAGCCAACATTATATATATACATATATATATATATAAAATACACGTGTGTGTGTGTGTGTGTGTGTGTGTGTGTGTGTATGTGTGTGTAATATAAACTAATCAAACTCAGAAGTAGAGTATAGAATGCTAGTTGCCAGGCTTAGAGAAGGGGGAAGAAATGAAGTTTCAGTTATTCAGGAATGCTAAGTTCTAAGAGATTTGCTGTACAATATTGTGGCTATGGTAAATAAAAACATGCTACACACTTAACATTTGTTGAGGGAGAAAAATCTCATGCTAAGTTCATAGGACAATTTACAAGCAATATAAAATTCACCAATATCTTACTGATTTAGTTCATCAAGTTTTAATGATATATATCATTTCAATTGTCTGAGCATTTGAGTGGTGCCCTCAATGGCCTGGACAACAAGCTGAAGTGATCCAAGAATTGAGAGGGAAACGCAACAAGCACTGAAATGGAGAGTGTAAGAGCTCAGCAGGTCATTGAAAATAGTGTTGATACAAAATAGTGAATGGTAGTAAAGCATCTAACTGTGGCTCATCTCTGTTTCCTGAGTGCTCCTGTGTGTTGGTTGAATCTTAAATGGTCTTATAATGAAAAACTCATAGCCAGATATTGGAGTAAAAGCTGAAAGATCAGAGAAGCAGAGCAAGCCACAGCCACCACCACCACTCACCAACTCCATGAATCCTCTGACTGAAATCCTCTGAGTCTTCACCCCAAAGGGTCTTAGCTGAACTGCTTTATTTCCTGTTTCCTCACGCCTTATATACCTTTGTCAACCCTGTCGTCACTTCCTGAGATTAAAGGCGTGTATGCTTCCCAATATTGAGATGAAAAATGTGTGCCGCCACTGCCTGGCTCTGTTTCCAGTGTGGCCTTGAACTCACAGAGATCCAGACAGATCTCTGCCTCTGGAGTGATAGAATTAAAGTTGTGTGCTACCACTGTCTGACCTCTATGTCTAATCTAGTGGCTGGCTCTGACCTCTGATCTTTAGGCAAGCTTTATTAGGGTCCACAATATATTACCATACCTGTGACTATTTTTAAATGATTAAGTTTATTTTTATTCAAAGTGATATATACTTATGGACCAATAAGATAAGCAGCTATAAAATAGGAAGAATTAAAATTTCAGTGTAAGATTTACATCAAATTAGTTCATATGATTTGGAAGAATGTTGAAAGTTTGGATTGAATGATTTAAGAATAATTCTTACTTAAATCTAAGGGAGCAAAATTTGAATCTTTCATCATATTTCAGGCAGTGAAATTTGTGAAAGAGCAAAAAAAATCTTAGAACATTAAAATTCTATGCAAATCAAGCAAGGTAACTTACCTTTAGATATTACAGTTATAATGGAATCATGCAATTTAGTATGTCTTAGGCCCTTAGTATGTCTTAGGCCCTGCCTATCAAATGAAACCTACTCAGTAAGTATTAACAGAAGAAGAAAATAAAGAAAGAAGAAAAAAGAGAAAGCACGAACTTCTCAAAAATATCTCCGTTTTGTTTTGTTTTCTTTCTTTTGAGTAAAAACAGCGAAATCCCCTCAAACTATGTATAGCCAGCTACATGATGCAAAACATGCTGTTAACTGTACCATTAAATGGTGCAATGATCCCCTGAAGGCAAACATAGGGCTGAGACAGATGTCCTCAATCATGAAAGTTCATACAAAAACATGTTCCATATGGTTTAGGACACAAGATGTATGGCTTAGCTGGCCCACGAACAAGAGGAACACACAGCTAACAGTGGAAAGGGGAAACAATATGAGCTCAGTGCTGTGTTGATAAGGGTGTCCTTCCTAAGGCAGCCATGAAGGGCTCAGCAGCTCTCAGTAGCCCATCATACTTGCAGACAATCTTTGCATCTTGAAGTTCCATTTTACTTTAGACACACGTTTCCATTGCCCCATATTTGTGAGATGATTATGAGGGGTAGGCTTTAATGTAGCTTCATCATTAGATACATATGCCCATAGCTTTAGTGAGCGCAGGAAAAAAAATTGTTAAAATTTATTTTAGAGTGAAAAGACCAAATTGCATCCAGCCCTGTAGGAAATTGTCTGTCTCCTGCACATGTCTAAACATCCAGTCAATGTGCTCTAGTAATGTTATAAGATCAGTTCCAGAGATCTGCCAGTAGAATTTTAATCGAGTGCTTCCTGAAATAAGAGGTTACTGTTGGGAAGCCAATAAAAGTGCCTCTTGCCCACAATTTAATAAGGAGATTTCCACCACGAGTAAGAGTAAACAAAAGCAATCCCAAAGCAGCATGA
This sequence comes from Peromyscus melanophrys, assembly GCA_902168415.1. NCBI lineage: Eukaryota > Metazoa > Chordata > Mammalia > Rodentia > Cricetidae > Peromyscus > Peromyscus melanophrys. Next base: position 9,402 of record CABHPR010137529.1, on the reverse strand, counting down.
GATGCAAACCTTACATAAATACATTTTCTTCTATCGTCACCACAGTGGTACCAACAGCAACCCAGCTGTTTTTCCATACTCTGACTGTATAGGATGTAATATTTCTCTCAATCAGAATATATATTTATAAACTAAACCACATCTCAGAGCTTCACATAATTTTCTATTAATTATTAAGAGATATGAGAAACATTTCTCCTTTCAGACTAAATCTATTAATTCATATGTTATACATAGCAGGAAATAATATTTACAGCTATTTATTGCACTTAATATCTGTTCTTTTGAAATATTTCTGTCCTCTAAATGTATATAGTCCATAAACTAGAAATATATGGCTTATAAATTAAAATCAGGAAATGGAAACTAAACTTACTATTATTTAACCTGGGACCAAACATAACAGCTCTCAAAGAAAGTGGAGGTACCCTGATTCACTGGAGGAAAGTTATTGCCTTCTATAACTTTTGATTTTAGAAATGTCAAAGGTCAAAAATTACTTTATTCACAGTGAAGTATAAGAGGAGGCTTGTTGTGCATTTTTGAGAAAAATGACTGGAAAGTTATAATGTTAAAATTTAAAATCCACGTTGTTCAAATTTCTACAGTTTGGGTTACCCAAAGTTTATCGCCTGAGTATAATTGGTTCAGAATTCAATTTTAATAAACCTAAGTCCAAGAACCAGAATCAAGGTACATAATTAGGGACAGGCTATATCAGTATGTAGGCAGGCAAACTGAGGGGGGAACTTAATACTTAATAGTTAACTTTAACTCCCTAACTTTATTAGCTTGATATACTTAATCTTATTTTTATGATGAAGACTGACTCTAAAATTCAGGCGTGTTAAGTTCAGCTAAGAAAAGCTAACGTTTTAAGGTCTTAAAATTACTCCATCTTGTAATTCCTTTCCATTCTAGTAAAGCATAACAAACATGAAAGCAAGTACAGACACAACACACAAGTTCTAAAGTATCAGTTTACATTCACTTTCTACTAAAACCAGCCATTTTTAAAGCACCTTCGGATTCAAATAAAAATAATTCTAGCTGAACATCCTGAATTGGAGAGTCAGTAGTCTGAGAATCGAAGCTGCTCTTCAGGCTCTTTCACAGGATTCTTTACTAATGAGTTACACCTAGGAATAGCAAATGGTCTCAGTGCCAGAACTCTTGGACTGTTAAGACTGAAAGAAAGCGTGGCAGGCTTCAAGCATAGAAGCTCATACTGGCTAAGACACTGAGTAAGTGGCTGATGAGTATTCAGCTATACCTTCCCATGAACCTTGCGCTGTGATGCCCAAGGGGACATTACAGAAGAAAGCATGGAAAGAATTTAGCAGTCAGAGGATGAGGAAGGGTATCATAAAACTCTGCCATCCAGATATGACCCTGCTGTTGCAACCACAGACGCTCAATAGCTATGAATTTCTGCACAATCTTGGGCCACCACCTTTTCTCCATGGGTAGAAGTGGCTCTTAGGAAGCATTCTCTTTTCCTGAAGAGCTAATGACTGGTAATGACTCCTGCCAGAGGAGAGGTTTCATCTTCTTTTAATCTTGTTGCCAGTGGAGGACTAAGTGGGAAGACGAAGGGGTTTAGCGGGAAAGGAAGGGGAGTGGCCGAGGGGAATGAGCGAATGAGTGCAATCAACATACACTGTACACATGTATGAAACAGTCAAGGATTAGAGAAGAAAAACAAAGACGACACAAGTCATGTGAGTAATTTGGAGTTGTAAATATAACTTTTCTGATAATAGTTCTTTATCTCCATTTCATATATATTCTAATCTCCCATGAGTACAACTAACTTCACCCTTTCCTCACTATGGCAGAAGGAAGTATGAGTGGTTTCACCGAACCTGGAGGTGGGGGCGGGAATTACACCATCAAGGTCCATGTAAAAGGGCTTGCATTAAATCTAATGAATAATTAAAAGTGTGTTTAAATGAGTACTGGAGTTTCTGAAATATCAAGTTCAAAGGTTTTTAGGCTCTGAAAAGTTGTTTAGTGTTATTAACTGTTGAATATGTTGATATTTATTTAAATGAGCTTTTCATGGAGGCTCTTTCTAGAATCAAATAAAGTTTACTGTTTATTTTTCTCTTTCTAAAAAGAATTTGCTAGAACAATAAATTTATGTCAATGAAAAATAATAATGGCATGATAATGAAGACAGCCAAATAACAAAGTTTATGTGGACAAAAATCTCCAGAATATCAATATTCATATTAAAGTCTTTGTCTCTTTATATCACCAACATAAACATATCCTGAAGCTAGAGTGACGGGAGTAGGGATTCCTAATCAACACACTGCACGCATACACACACACACACACACACTCCCAACAAAACAAAACACTTGCCTATTGAAAAATAGCATGGATTATTGGCTTTAGCAAAAAGTGCCAACTTCATACTCTGTTTCTATTGTTTTCAGGCTCTAGTGCAAATAGGTTAAGATTGTGAACTTTTAAAACCGTGTTTTCTACAAAACACTATGTAAAATTATTAATGTTTTTTAACAGATAAAAGTATGCACACAAAAATACACATAAAATCCTTTAGACGTTTGAAGAATTTGATGAGAAAGAAAAATAATGATTGGAACTCCACACATTTTTCAACTAATCTCCAACTATTACAAGAGTGTCCTAAACTGTATCCACTTAAATTCTTTCATTTTGTGCAGGCCTATTCTGGAGACCCTGATCTATAGCCCTTTTAAGATTTGAAGGGTTTATTTTCCCATACAGACCTTTACAATTTTAAAATATCAATATTTTATCATATAAGGTGCATGTTAAAACACAAAAGACCTGTAGAAAGTATCTATGGCATTTTCATTTGGCACAAAAAAGAATGAAATCAATTATTTACCTCAATTCTCAATAATATGGGTTTGGATGTATTTTTAAAGTTTATTCTAAATGTTTAATTTAATTACTTTGATTAATTCATGATAATCAAAACTCACAGGAAAATAATTACAATATATCAAAAAACAGTTCTAAAATCAAAGTCCAAATAACTCACAAGAAATTAAGAAAGAAGAAATGATAACATTTTAACATAGAAAAAATTAGAAAATGCATTATAGATTCTCATATTTTGTCATAATGTATTAATTTCAAAATTAAATGATTCAATTACCATCATTAAAAGAAAGTGGTGAAAATGGATAAAAACTAGATTCAACTATATGATGTAAAAAATAAGACAGGTATATTAATAATTAAAGATATAACGACATATATTATGCATCTTTGATTTTAAAAACCAATTCAGCTACATTTATGTCAGATAAAGTAGATCGTAGAACCACACATTTCTATGACTAGAGACAAAAAGAGATATATGTAATAATGAAAAGCCATAGTAATGGTAAATGTGTCCAGACCAAAGAAAGATCTTGACAATTAATAAGAAAAAGATGGGTAGAGTTGAAAAAAGATGTAACTATGCAAGGATAATTTAGATTTAAAAACCTAACCTCTCAGCAATATATAGAAGTACCAGATGGAAAAACAATAATGACAGAACTGGAAAATGCCACAACTAAAAGCAATCCAATAGTCACCCACAGACCAACCAACTAAGTAACATTACAAAATGTATTTTATTTATACTCTGATAGATCATTCACTAAGATATCTCATAAGTTGAGAAACATTTTCAGAAGAATGAAACTATACAGCCATAGTGTTTAATCAAATATAATAAAAAAGAAACCAAGGACATAAAGGCTACAAAAATATCTGAATCTAAATAATGAAACAACATTCTTTTTTATTGTTTGAGAATTTTAGAAATGGCTATAACTTATTCTGTTCAAATCTACACTTTCTACTCTTCTCCAAATTCTTCTCTATCTTCCCAGAACTTTTCTCTGACAACTCCAAGTGCCTTTAAAAAATACACTACTTTCATAAAGACATGCCTTTATGTCTATGGGTACAGGACCTTTTACAGGATCATGGTTATTCTCACAGTCATCACTGAAAAAACCTGACTCTTATTCTAAAGTAGCTATTGATTGTTAATAGCTACTTGACTAGAGGTGAAACTTCAGCAGCCCTTCATTAACTATGCCAGGATGTTGGCTGACCTGATTTTGTGCATGTAGTCACAGTCACTGTAAGTTCTCACGTGCAATGGCATTGTCATGACTAGCAAATACCATGTCTCTGCAGACTTCCATTATGCCTGGCTCTTATAATCTTTTTAACCTTCTTTGGAGATGTTTTTTAAGTCCTGTGGATAAGGGTGTGACATAACTGCTGTATTTAGGAGGAAACATTACAAAATCTCTTGTTCTCTCTTTGTTGTCTTGTGGGTATGTATATTAATGATCACCCTCTTCAAAAAGAAATTTTTCTAGACCACACTCCTGCAGCTATCTGATTCTTAACAAAGAGGCCAGCAAAACACGTTGGAGAAAAGATAGAATCTTCAACAAATAGTGCTGATGAAACTAGACAGCTACATGTAGAAGAATGAAACTTAATTCTTATGTCTTACACTGCACAAAACTCAAGTTCCAAATGGATCAAGGACCTCCAAATAATACCTGGTACCCTTAGGAAGGAAAATTCGGAAGTATGCCTGAACCTGCTAGCATAGGAATGTGCTTTCTGAACAGGACCTGATTTCACAGGCATGAAGTTCAACAATCAATAAGTGGGACTTCATGAAGCTCAAAACAGTGTCTGTATCATAGGGCACTATCATTCAAGTGAAGAGAGAGCCTTCAGAATGGAAATATAATTCTTTCCAGTTATTCATCTGACAGAGGGTTAGTATATAGACCACATAAAGAACTAAAAAAAAATCAAGAAACAAAAGTTGAAGACTTAAACTCAGCAGAGTTCACACATTATGAAATACGAAGTAGCTGAGAAACGTAAAGAAAATGCTCCATATTGTTTTTTCATCAGAGAAATGCAAAGTAAATTCACTTTGTGCTGGGGGATGGTCTGTATGTCAAATTGCTCTGATTGGTCAATAAATTAAAACACTGATTGGCCAGTGGCCAGGCAGGAAGTATAGGCAGGACTAACGGAGAGGAGAATTAAGAGAACAGGAAGCTGAGTGAGGGAGACACTGCCAGCCGCCACCATGACAAGCAGCATGTGAAGATGCCGGTAAGCCATGAGCCACATGGCAAGGTATAGATTTATAGAAATGGGTTAGTTTAAGATATAAGAACAGTTAGCAAGAAGCCTGCCACGGCCAGTTTGTAAACAATATAAATCTCTGTGTTTACTTGGTTGGGTCTGAGAGGCTGTGGGACTGGAGAAAACTCCAGCTACAACTTTGGGATTTCATTCTGCCCCAGTAAAAATAGTTAAGAAAAAGTACAATAAATGCTGGAGTGGATGAGAGAAAATGGAGAGAACACTTAATCATTTCTTACAAGAGTGAACTGCTCTAACTACTGTGGAAATTAGCATGGAGGTTTGTTGAAAAGTTATAAATTGATCTTCCACATGATTCAGGTATATCACTTTTTAGGACATACTAGAGAGAAGCTTGCTCATTCATATTAATTACTGCTGTACTCAAAACAGGCAGAAAATAGAGACAATCTAGATGTCCATCAACTGAAGAATGGATAATGAAGTTGATTATCTAGATGATGGAATAACCCTCAGCTGTTTGAGGCTTATAAAATTTGAAAGTAGGCCGGGCATTGGTGGTGCACGCCTTTAATCCCAGCACTCGGGAGGCAGAGCCAGGAGGATCTCTGTGAGTTCGAGGCCAGCCTGGGCTACCAAGTGAGCTCCAGGAAAGGCAAAAGCTACACAGAGAAACCCTGTCTCAAAAAAACAAAAAAAATTGAAAGTAAATAAATAAGACTGGAAACATTCATTCTGAATGAGATAACTCAGGCCCATAAAAGACTAATGTCACACATTTTCTCCATTTGGGGATGTTAGCTTGGAATCTTTTGATATATTAATTTATAATATACATAGAGATCAGGAAATTAGTAAGTGGCTTAGAGAGAGAGGCTTTCCAGGGAAGAGACAGAGAATATAATAATATAAAGTCCTAAATGGTAATAATGGACTAGGGAGCATTAAATTTGGGTGCAGGTTAGAGAGGTAGGGAAGAGGAAGGAAAACAGGTAGGGAAATAATGCTAAAGAACTTTTCAAAAACTTGTATGGAAATCTGTGGTGATATATTGTGCACTCCAATAAAACTTATCTGGAGATCAGAGGACAGAGCCAGTCACTAGATTAGACTAAGAGGACATAAAGTGATGGCATACACCCTTAATCCCATCACTTGGGAGACAGAGATCCATCTGAATGTCTGTGAGTTCAAGGCCACACTGGGAACAGAGCCAGGCATGGTGGCACATGCCTTTAATCCCAGCAGTAGGAAGTAAGTAAGATGGCAGGGCACAGAAAGGTATATAAGACATGAGTAAGCAGGAAGTCTTGCTCTTGAGGCTAAAGATTCCATAGAGGTAAGCTGGTGGCTGGCTTGTTCTGCTTCTCTGACTTTTCAGCTTTCACCCCAATATTTGGCTCCAGATTTTCTATTAATAAGACTGTTTAGCAATTCATGTTACAGAAATGCACTGCAGTAGAAGCTACTACTGTACATAAAAAGAGTTAAGATTGAGTTGCTCTATCAAAGGACAACAATACCCCTACTATAAACCACAGACAAATACATAAAAGGAAAGAAAAACAGTCCTTGTAACGACTTTGAAGTTGATGGCCATTTAGTTTCTGTATACCCCCACACATTACAAGATATTGTCAATGATATTTGTTAACATCTAGAACCTGACAGCTAGATGCCATTGCTGAAGACACCACATACTTGAATTATAGAACACGGAGAAATCAAGCTGGCATTTACCAGGAGTCTCCATGTCTATTGGCTATCTTTCATAGTGTTGGAAGATGCTATAACATGCTAATGGAGGGGAAAAACAATCACCAGTCCTACTTATGAGTCATAACAATGATTGGCTTTTCAAGACATGCTCATTGGTTCAATAGTGGCATGAGCATCATGGAATTAGCCAGCTACTTTCTGATTGGATTTTAGTTTCTTTCCTCTAGATGAAGCCTATACCTGTCAGAAATATAGGGCCAAGAACATGTGGCTAGGTAGGTCATAGGTCCTAGAAGAGAACCTACTACTACTATTCTATTAAATGGGCTAGTATAAAGCTGGCTTTTTAAGCATATTGTTATACCCGCAGATCACTGCATCTTTTAATTATCATCGGAGTAGGTTCTATTTGTACAAGACTGTGTTTAATGCAGAGATTCCAACATCCTAAGGGGCAGAAAATAAGAGACTGTCTAATGGTAAGCTCTAATTTGGACTTCTATATCATGTCCTTTCCTACCAACGTTCAGGGATCACTGCAGAAGAGGGGCCAGGAAGAGTATGAACCAGAGGCAATGGATGACTAGAAGGAAACAGCAGGGCAGCATATTAAAGACAGAATCTTGTTAAGTATACCACGCCCAAGTGGAAGGTCATACACCCCAAAATATAAAAGCAAAACAAATTGGACTTGATGGAATTAAAAATAAATGATAACAGAAAATTGGGTGGTTAGGGAAGGGTGGGAAGTTTTGAGAGGAGGTGGGAGAGTAGGGTGAATATGATCAAAATATACTGTAAGAATTTCTCAAAGAATCAATACCAATGAGAGAAAAAGAAAACAATAACAACAAAAAAATAGTATGTTAATTCAAGAAATTAGCAGGATATCAAATTTAAACAAAAATGACCTATATAGTAACAATTGAGCATAGGTAGCTAAGGTTAAAAACACTGTATTATTTATTGTTTTTACAAAGACAATTAAGTGCTTAGACAGAAACAAAAATCATATATACTATTATGCTAAAATAAAGACACTGATGAAAAATATCAGAATACCTAGATTGAAATGTATGCTTTCATACATACGCAGGCTTGAAATCTATTATTTCAAAGATATCAATTCTATCCAAATTATCTGTTGCTTTAATAAAAATACTATTAAATTACACACTTTAAAATATTCATATGCCTTATATTTTTTACTTAACAAACCACTTTCTATATACACGATTCTCACTGTGTCTAGATGGGCATTCTTGACCTGAATAGTCTAAAGGGGTTTATTGTTACCTCCTGAAAACTCTCACATGTGGAGTAAAGGAATCAGGAAGGAAGGGTGAAGGAATGATTGCTTTAGTGTCTTTATACTAACTTATTTTATTTTTCTTATCAAAAGGAGATTTTTTTTGTTTGGTTGATTGGTTGGTTTTTTTGGAGCAAAGGCAATTACCTGTCTGTCATTTTGTTTCTGTGTGTCTTGCAAAGAGAATCATTAATTAACTTCTTCCTGATTACCTTTTCAAGAACATTTTCATAGTGAATAAATTAGGAATATGAAATACCTTCTGCTGCAGCAGTTGGCAGGTTTACTTGCTGTGGCAAATGACAGGCAAGATTGTTTTCAGTTCCTCATAAAATATTGAGGCCCTTTATATGTGGGCTTTCTTTCTTTCAACACAGCCTGTTGCATATGTAGGCATGACTTGGCTCATTCATAACTATGTAAACTGGGGAAACAGAGCATGAAAATGATGACACTCTGGATACTGCATCTACAGTGAAAGCCAAGCTTTTTGTCTCTGACCCAAAACCTCAGATCTTCTGCCAGCAACCCTGAGTGTGTGGCAGGCTAACTTCATGGCTTGGAAACTCGGTAAAATCTGACTCGTAATAGTTCTTGATGTTTTTCTCTCTCCTCCCCTCCCATCTTATACCAGGGCTTTGCTTGAAACCAAACACTATTTTGTGAGGAAGCACAGACAGAAAGTAAAAACATGTCTGAGTATCGCAGCTAGTAGCCCAGTTATGTCCTTTGGTGACAGCCAAGTAAGATAAACAGATATGTGGATGAATGAAATACAAGATGGCTCCAAAACCAGGACAAGTTTTCCTTCTGAGAGCCAAGCTACATGGAGTAGAGACAACTTCTCCTCCAGAGAAGGCTTGACCCACAGAAAATATGAGGGATAACTAGCATTTTTCTTTCAAAATCCTGAAGTGATATTATGAAAGCATGGTAACTGGATAAGTGACTAACAAAATCAAATGAACCACTTATTTTATAGTTTTTGATCCCATTCCTGCACACCCTGTCTGAGAAGGAAGCACTTCTCAAGAGTTTTTAAATCTTATTCTTGGTTTGGCATTTATTAATCCCTTAAGTATAAGTAGGTCATTTACTATACACTTATTTTTCCCTTTATAGCAAGAAATTACATAATTTTATTTGCTGTCATCATAACAGTGTTTTTAAAATGTGTGTTATTTGATAAACTGTGAGATTATTCTATGGCCCAAAACCTGGATAGGTCCATA